>CM046859.1:22392429-22553801 GCA_025617745.1 Heliocidaris erythrogramma
CCTGTTGCGTCACCCCCTGGATACGCCACTGGAATCTGAATATGCGATTTGTTTTCTGATCCTTTATATGTATAAACTTATTTTGTTATTGCCAATCGGTCTCGTTGGCTGCTCCATCTGGGGCCTGGTGGCCTTAAGTGCTAGAGCTCCTGCATGCGAGTGATGTGCCGACTGGGGGCTTGTACCTTAAATTGTCGTGAACGGAGCAGCAAGAGGGTACCAGCCTAACTGGGTGAGCTAAGTATTCCAACTGGGTGATGCGAAATGGAATTTTGATTTAGGTAATAAACCTCCATTAAAATCTTCACAATTATCATCATTATGCAGCAAAGGTATTTAAGAGCTCTTTAACTCAGTTGGAATATATAGAAATAGTTTCTGCGCTTATAAATGTTTATTATTATTATCAGTCCATGCTCACTCTACTCATCATCTTTTTAGGTTGTCCGCTTGGGGAGGACCTTATGCGTTTGTGTGACTCTCTGGGCGTAGTGCCTGGTTTGGCTGTTTGTGCCTGACGTCAACAAATATTAATATTACATATATTTTTTTTTAACAAAATGTATTCTTTCTTTCATTGTCATTTTACCTCACCCTCTCACTGCCCCCTCTCTCTCTCGTTCGCTCGCGCTTTGCTCGCTCATACAATCAAGAAACTAGCCTAGATTGTTTCTTGCAGCAAGCACCTCTTACGTCCTGCAGCAAGCCCGAATATCATAATATTCGGGCAGTGAGGTATCCGACTATTCTCGAATTCCCAACCCCCCCCCCCCCCCCCCCCCCCCAAAAGTGGTATAATTTACCCGACAGAGTCCACAGACTAAAATTTGCCAAAGGTAGTAGTATGGGTGTAGTCGGTGAACATTCAAAAAAGTGTAAAAGCTAACATCATAGCTAGTAGGAAAATATCACCTGACAACCCTAAAAAAAAAATGGAAACGCCCCTCCCACAAGAAGGTGGTAGGGCCTAATTGAAACAATTTCATTTCTATCCGTCAGAATCTTTGTTGTCAGAATCTTATCTTTTGTTACTTTTAATGAAATTTTAACTATAAAGTGTGCACCCCGTAAGATTTCTTTGTTTAAAATATAACACTTGTGTTAGAAGGGACGCCCTTTCCTCAGTTTGCTCCACTAGAAAAGAAATGCTTCGGGCATGATGGGCCTCGGGCTTTAGTGTGCACCATATAATTAGATTTCCATATTTCAAAAAATGGTCAGCGATCATGATGCTCTGATTAAAATACTTTTAACATGTTGAAAATGTATAAAACAAAACTTTAAGATAAGTTCCACATTTTTGTATTTTTTTTTTGGGGGGGGGGGGTAGGCCTACAGACCTAGTGCATCGGTTTATTACAATACACATAGAAGAAGATAAGGCATTAACCTTTTCCTTTTATGAGATAAAACTATTAACAACTTATTGTATCCACTTATTTTACCTTCTTTACGTTATTGTCGGTCTATCGGACCTTCTAACTATCGGACCCCTACTGAACCTTCGGTCGATCGAACCTTCTATCTATTGGGTGTCGGTCTATTGGACCCGCTAACTATCGGTCCTCTAGCTATAGGGCTGTAACCAATAAAACTTGTGAGAATGGCGGGGTGTGCCCCCCCGACTCCTTTGTGGCCCAAAACTCTTAACCCCCCCCCCCCCCCCCCCCCGTGTCCGGTTATATGCCTTGAAGGTTAAACTTTCTTTCTCGGCGGCTTAATTCCCTGACTACTCCCCCCCCCCCCCCCCTCCCCTCACACGTAAAACAAGATTTGAATGGAAAAAAACTGTCCTCCCTTTTATACTTCAAGCATTGGCAGATCCAGGGGCACTTCGGCCCGTGACCCCCCCCCCCCCTCCCTGGAAGAAAAGTATGCATTTTGACCATAGAGGATCCGCCCTTTTGTCGATTGTGCCCCCCATACTAAATCCTGGATCCGCCCCTGATTTAAGCACCCTGTGGTTGCGTCCTTTCTCGTTTTGCTCCCACTGAATTCTGATTTGGATTTTTAAAATTCAAATCCCTTTCTTATCATTTCGATTTACCTCAACTTCTAAGATTTTTAGGATTTATCTACTCAACACAAAACTGCCAATATGCTATAGTTTGAAGCCAGATTTCAATTGCTACAGTAAAAAGCAGGGAAAAAATCCTTCGGTACCTGACATATAATTATACATACAGCCCCTCTCCCCCCGCCCCTCCTCCCCCACTTTTTGGAGTAGACACGATTCATAAAACCTCGACAAAAAGGTTCGAAAATTGTCATTTTATAATGAGTGAAATCAAATGAGCTCCCCCCCCCCACCACCCCCCACTTTCAAAAGCCGCTCCGCGGCCCCTGATTTTTGAGAGTGTAAGAGGTTAAATTAATTTTGTTCATGTTCTGAGTACATCAAGTTGTAAAGAGAAATTCTTCAACATTTACCTTAATATGTATGCCATTATTTATTTATAATTTCATACAATGCTCTTCACGACAATCAAAGTTATAAAACAATTTATGTCCAACTTGATTTTACTTTCGATTCAACACTGTGCGGAAAACAGCGAATATGCCGGTTTCCATGTGCACTGTGCGGATAAGACCTCCGGTATGCCGGTTACTGCCCTGAATTCAATTTAAAACAGTAAGGCCCAGACAAAAAGTTTCGGCATGTGACATATATGAGAGTAAAGAGCAACTATTCAGCTTTAACCTCATATGAATCATTCTTGAGTTAAAATGTCATACGACAGTTTTAGAAAGTATTCAAAGATAAAATGAATTTTGTACATTTCCCTGCATGTGTAGCATGCGGATGAGGCCTCCCGTATGCCGGTTACAGCCTTGGATTCACTTTAAAACAGTAAGACCCAGACAAAAAGTTTCGGCATGTGACCTATATGAGATTAAAGAGCAACTATTCAGCTTTGATCTCATGTAGGTCATTATTTAGTTAAAATGTCATACGATAGTTTTAAAAGGCTTTAAAGTTAAAAACGAATTCTGTACATTTCCGCTCTATTGTGCGGATAAGACCTCCGGAATGACGTGTTGAGCCCTAATTTCACTTTAAAACAGTAAGACCCAGACAAAAAGTTTCGGCATGTGACCTGTATGAGATTAAAGAGCAACTATTCAGCTTTCATCCCATATAGGTCATGATTTAGTTAAAATGTCATACGATAGTTTTAAAAGGCTTTAAAGTTAAAAACGAATTCTGTACATTTCCGCTCTATTGTGCGGATAAGACCTCCGGAATGACGTGTTGAGCCCTAATTTCACTTCAAAACAGTAAGACCCAGACAAAAGGTTTCGGCATGTGACCTACATGAGAGTAAAGAGCAACTATTCAGCTTTCATCTCATATAAGTCATTATTTAGTTAAAATGTCATACGATAGTTTTAAAAGGCTTTAAAGTTAAAAACGAATTCTGTACATTTCCGTGTGTACTGTGCGGATAAGACCTCCCGTATGCCGGTTACAGCCTTGGATTCAATTTAAAACAGTAAGACCCAGACAAAAAGTTTCGGCAGGTGACCTACATGAGAGTAAAGAGCAACTATTCAGCTTTCCTCTCATATAAGTCATTATTTAGTTAAAATGTCATACGATAGTTTTAAAAGCCCTGAAAGTTAAAAACGCATTCCGTCCATTTCCGTGTGTACTGTGCGGATAAGACGGCACGTATGCCGGTTACAGCCTTGGATTCAATTTAAAACAGTAAGACCCAGACAAAAAGTTTCGGCATGTGACCTACATGAGAGTAAAGAGCAACTATTCAGCTTTCATCTCATAGAAGTCATTATTTAGTTAAAATGTCATACGATAGTTTTAAAAGGCTTTAAAGTTAAAAACGAATTCTGTACATTTCCGCTATATTGTGCGGATAAGACCTCCCGTATGCCAGTTACAGCCTTGGATTCAATTTAAAACAGGAAGACCCAGACAAAAAGTTTCGGCAGGTGACCTACATGAGAGTAAAGAGCAACTATTCAGCTTTCCTCTCATATAAGTCATTATTTAGTTAAAATGTCATACGATAGTTTTAAAAGCCCTGAAAGTTAAAAACGCATTCCGTCCATTTCCGTGTGTACTGTGCGGATAAGACCACCGGTATGCCGGTTACAGCCTTGGATTCAATTTAAAACAGTAAGACCCAGACAAAAAGTTTCGGCACGTGACCTATATGAGAGTAAAGAACAACTATTCAGCTTTTATCTCATAGAAGTCATTATTTAGTTAAAATGTCATACGATAGTTTTAAAAGGCTTTAAAGTTAAAAACGAATTCTGTACATTTCCGCTCTATTGTGCGGATAAGACCTCCGGAATGACGTGTTGAGCCCTAATTTCACTTCAAAACAGTAAGACCCAGACAAAAAGTTTCGGCATGTGACCTATATGAGAGTAAAGAGCAACTATTCAGCTTTCATCTCATATAAGTCATTATTTAGTTAAAATGTCATACGATAGTTTTAAAAGCCCTGAAAGTTAAAAACGCATTCCGTCCATTTCCGTGTGTACTGTGCGGATAAGACCACCGGTATGCCGGTTACAGCCTGGATTCACTTTAAAACAGTAAGACCCAGACAAAAAGTTTCGGCATGTGACCTATATGATAGTAAAGAGCAACTATTCAGCTTTCATCCCATATAGGTCATGATTTAGTTAAAATGTCATACGATAGTTTTAAAAGGCTTTAAAGTTAAAAACGAATTCTGTCCATTTCCGTGTGTACTGTGCGGATAAGACTTCCCGTATGCCAGTTACAGCCTTGGATTCACTTTAAAACAGTAAAACCCAGACAAAAAGTTTCGGCATGTGACCTATATGAGATTAAAGAGCAACTATTCAGCTTTCATCCCATATAGGTCATGATTTAGTTAAAATGTCATACGATAGTTTTAAAAGGCTTTAAATTTAAAACGAATTCTGTACATTTCCACTATATTGTGCGGATAAGACCTCCCGTATGCCAGTTACAGCCTTGGATTCAATTTAAAACAGTAAGACCCAGACAAAAAGTTTCGGCATGTGACCTATATGAGAGTAAAGAGCAACTATTCAGCTTTGATCTCATGTAGGTCATTATTTAGTTAAAATGTCATACGATAGTTTTAAAAGGCTTTAAAGTTAAAACGAATTCTGTCCATTTCCGTGTGTACTGTGCGGATAAGACTTCCCGTATGCCAGTTACAGCCTTGGATTCAATTTAAAACAGTAAGACCCAGACAAAAAGTTTCGGCATGTGACCTACATGAGAGTAAAGAGCAACTATTCAGCTTTCATCTCATATAAGTCATTATTTAGTTAAAATGTCATACGATAGTTTTAAAAGGCTTTAAAGTTAAAAACGAATTATGTACATTTCCGCTATATTGTGCGGATAAGACCTCCCGTATGCCAGTTACAGCCTTGGATTCAATTTAAAACAGGAAGACCCAGACAAAAAGTTTCGGCAGGTGACCTACATGAGAGTAAAGAGCAACTATTCAGCTTTCCTCTCATATAAGTCATTATTTAGTTAAAATGTCATACGATAGTTTTAAAAGCCCTGAAAGTTAAAAACGCATTCCGTCCATTTCCGTGTGTACTGTGCGGATAAGACCACCGGTATGCCGGTTACAGCCTTGGATTCAATTTAAAACAGTAAGACCCAGACAAAAAGTTTCGGCATGTGACCTATATGAGAGTAAAGAGCAACTATTCAGCTTTCATCTCATATAAGTCATTATTTAGTTAAAATGTCATACGATAGTTTTAAAAGGCTTTAAAGTTAAAAACGAATTCTGTACATTTCCGCTCTATTGTGCGGATAAGACCTCCGAAATGACGTTTTGAGCCCTAATTTCACTTCAAAACAATAAGATCCAGACAAAAAGTTTCGGCATGTGACCTACATGAGAGTAAAGAGCAACTATTCAGCTTTCATCTCATATAAGTCATTATTTAGTTAAAATGTCATACGATAGTTTTAAAAGCCCTGAAAGTTAAAAACGCATTCCGTCCATTTCCGTGTGTACTGTGCGGATAAGACCACCGGTATGCCGGTTACAGCCTTGGATTCAATTTAAAACAGTAAGACCCAGACAAAAAGTTTCGGCATGTGACCTATATGAGAGTAAAGAGCAACGATTCGGCTTTCATCCCATATAGGTCACGATTTAGTTAAAATGTCATACGATAGTTTTAAAAGGCTTTAAAGTTAAAAACGAATTCTGTCCATTTCCGTGTGTACTGTGCGGATAAGACTTCCCGTATGCCAGTTACAGCCTTGGATTCACTTTAAAACAGTAAGACCCAGACAAAAAGTTTCGGCATGTGACCTATATGAGATTAAAGAGCAACTATTCAGCTTTCATCCCATATAGGTCATGATTTAGTTAAAATGTCATACGATAGTTTTAAAAGGCTTTAAATTTAAAACGAATTCTGTACATTTCCACTATATTGTGCGGATAAGACCTCCCGTATGCCAGTTACAGCCTTGGATTCAATTTAAAACAGTAAGACCCAGACAAAAAGTTTCGGCATGTGACCTATATGAGAGTAAAGAGCAACTATTCAGCTTTGATCTCATGTAGGTCATTATTTAGTTAAAATGTCATACGATAGTTTTAAAAGGCTTTAAAGTTAAAAACGAATTCTGTCCATTTCCGTGTGTACTGTGCGGATAAGACTTCCCGTATGCCAGTTACAGCCTTGGATTCAATTTAAAACAGTAAGACCCAGACAAAAAGTTTCGGCATGTGACCTACATGAGAGTAAAGAGCAACTATTCAGCTTTCATCTCATATAAGTCATTATTTAGTTAAAATGTCATACGATAGTTTTAAAAGGCTTTAAAGTTAAAAACGAATTCTGTACATTTCCGCTCTATTGTGCGGATAAGACCTCCGGAATGACGTGTTGAGCCCTAATTTCACTTCAAAACAGTAAGACCCAGACAAAAAGTTTCGGCATGTGACCTACATGAGAGTAAAGAGCAACTATTCAGCTTTCATCTCATATAAGTCATTATTTAGTTAAAATGTCATACGATAGTTTTAAAAGCCCTGAAAGTTAAAAACGCATTCCGTCCATTTCCGTGTGTACTGTGCGGATAAGACCACCGGTATGCCGGTTACAGCCTTGGATTCAATTTAAAACAGTAAGACCCAGACAAAAAGTTTCGGCATGTGACCTATATGAGATTAAAGAGCAACTATTCAGCTTTCATCCCATATAGGTCATTATTTAGTTAAAATGTCATACGATAGTTTTAAAAGGCTTTAAAGTTAAAAACGAATTCTGTACATTTCCACTATATTGTGCGGATAAGACCTCCCGTATGCCAGTTACAGCCTTGGATTCAATTTAAAACAGTAAGACCCAGACAAAAAGTTTCGGCATGTGACCTGTATGAGATTAAAGAGCAACTATTCAGCTTTCATCCCATATAGGTCATGATTTAGTTAAAATGTCATACGATAGTTTTAAAAGGCTTTAAAGTTAAAAACGAATTCTGTACATTTCCGCTCTATTGTGCGGATAAGACCTCCGGAATGACGTGTTGAGCCCTAATTTCACTTCAAAACAGTAAGACCCAGACAAAAAGTTTCGGCATGTGACCTATATGAGAGTAAAGAGCAACTATTCAGCTTTGATCTCATGTAGGTCATTATTTAGTTAAAATGTCATACGATAGTTTTAAAAGGCTTTAAATTTAAAAACGCATTCTGTCCATTTCCGTGTGTACTGTGCGGATAAGACTTCCCGTATGCCAGTTACAGCCTTGGATTCAATTTAAAACAATAAGACCCAGACAAAAAGTTTCGGCATGTGACCTACATGAGAGTAAAGATCAACTATTCAGCTTTCATCTCATATAGGTCATTGTTTAGTTAAAATGTTATACGATAGTTTTAAAAGCATTCTAAAACAAGTCTTTCATTCCCATTGACGTTATCGCCAACCGAGATCCGCAAAATTGTCTTTTTCCTTTTTGATTTGAGATTTTGACGACACTATAAACTCTTTTATTGGTCCGCTGGCTTCCCTTATTGGTCGCTGGCTTATTGGTCGCCAGTTTCAAGGAGTAAATGGAAATTTCGAATTTGGAAAAGTCAAAGAAAGCCAACCTCAAGATCTGGCATAATGTCGTCGAATACGAACAGTTCATCTGATGTGAAACGACCGAATAAGATTAAAAAGTGAGTTTAGGATGTTAGTTTATATTTCAGTGTGCATGCAGCGAGTTCGGCGTATTGCCAAGTTGCCTTGCTGCCCCTATTTTTGGCTTAACTTGTTACTGTCTGTAGTGTTGTTACTTAGTGTGGTCCCACACGTAACGTTTTTCGTATGCTTGCCCAGTACTTTTGTTGTTGTTTTTGTTTGGCAACTAGAGAAGCAGACAAGACTATTTTTGTCACGAATATTCAGTGTAATGTTCTAGGATTTTCTTCTCAGTTGAAAAGTACATTGTAATTTTTTCAATTAATCTATAGTATCACTCATAGGTACACGCCATTGCCGACTGTGTAGTAACGCAGGCAATAGCACTCCCGGGTACATTACTGTAAAATAGTTGGTATTTTCTGTCGCATGTACCACTCATAGGTACACGCCATTGCCGACTGTGTAGTAACGCAGCCAACACACATCCCATACCTAAACTGCATCACTGTGCATTTTTGGCTATATTTAATTGAATATAATATATTACAGTTTACTTATATCCAAAGAATTATATTGAATAATAGTAGGGACACCAACACGTCGAGGGTGCGTTGGCTACGCTTTGCTTCCGATACGCGCTCGTCGTCGCCCTAGGCCTTGGAAAATAATCAGTGATAATTGATGACTACAAAATTATTTTTTAAAACCCGTCTTTGATTTCATCACTGAAACAAAGACAATGACACACACCAAAACATCCTGTAATTACGATCTTTAACAGAACTTACTCGTTTGAGTTACGATGTTGCAGAATTTGGCGGTTTTGAATCCAATAATTTCCATAGCAGCTCACGAAAAACGTACACACATCGCAATGCGTAACGAAATGAGGGCGCCTGCAAGTTTGATCACTAAAAATCTTCTAACTGGCAACAAGTAGGCACAAAAAATAAGGGTGATAGCTTCAGTCAAAGAACTTTTGATAGGGAATAATTCACGAGATGTCAATGTATGGTACCCCTATAGACTTGAAAATATAAAGAAAATAGAGGATTTGCTCCTTATTTTACACTTTTACTTTATTGACATAAAGGTATAGATAGAAGATGATTTTTAAGTCAAACGTACTTTGGTTTGAGCTCCATAGCTATAGCCATCTCAAAAATAGAGGGAAAACTGTGAAATATGACGTCATATTTTCGCGCCGACCAGGTCTCTAACTCATGAATAAAGATAATTATTGCAACGTTATTGCGAAATATCTAGTTTATATCGGTGTGGAAACATGAATATTGATGAGCTTCTTACGTGACACGCGAGGGAAATCATGTAGCCTAGTCTCACACGAAGACCCTATTTCTCATATCAGTGCACACAGGCATCAAGATCGTCCATAGAGTGCAATACTAACCCTATGAGTATTAGAAGTGTTCAAAAGGATAATTTAGTAAATATGACTGAATAATAAGTCTAATCTTACCCAGTCCTGACCTTTGATAGCCGATTCTTGAACCCATTGTATAGTGGAAGATTGTGTGTGGCTGGCTGTATACTGTATTCACAACAGTCAGACTGCGCACGTGGATGGAAGCGTAGGCCAGAGAGAGAGAGAGAGAGATGCATAATGCATGTGCTGCCTGTCCATTCTTCGCCGTCGATCTCTGAACAAAATTATTGTGCAGCACGTACGGATATAATCTGGATGAGCGTAGGGTATTTTGGGAGAGAGAGGAAAAGAGAGACATGTGTTTTGCATTCGCTCTACAAACACGCAGAGGTCAACAAATTTAGGACAGATAAGGTCCATAGAGCTTTCATTGTTTCGAACTCAAGGATGCAACATTCCTTTGCATCAGTTTACACTTTGAAAATGAGCTGCAGAATGCAAGGGACTTTCACATGATTATACCTGTATAATAACTATAACTTTGTGCAGGTCATGCTCTTCCTTTCTTTATATGTTTTTCCTTTCTTTATATATATTTTTTCTTTGATTTATGTTTGATCTTGTTCTGTTCATGCCAATCTTTTTAAACGTTTGTAAATATTGTGATTATATTTTTATTGAATATACACATAATTAAAAGAAAAACATTTTGTGGCAGCCTTTTGAAATCTTTTTTTTTTTTTGTCCAACTAATAAATGTTTCATCCTGTTAGCATGTAAAAGCCTATAACTAAAAATGTGAAATATATTAATCATATCTGAGAAAAATAAACCACATTAATTATGTACTTTTCAATTCAATAAATAGTAACTGTTTCAAGTATGTTTAAGAAATTCGGTCTATATAAAATATTAAAAAGACGCAACAGACTACTAAATTATTTCAATCATAAAAGATAAGCTTGAATAAATATATCAGTTAATAACAATGAGAAATTGTCTCTTTCCTAAAACATAAATTTACTCAATATATCAAACATGAAACTCCATCAACAAATGATTCTTTACATCAATGATCATTGCACCAATACTTGCCGAATTAAAACACTAAAAATTTATAGTAATGTAATTCTTTCATGAAGGACAAAGAACTCAACTATCCTGCACTATCATTGCAGCATGCACGATCATGACGATCATGACGATGGCACAACTCTATCTTTGTCTACACCTATTAAGTATTATCATATTCTACCAAACTATATAGAGCTAGAGATAGATATTATATATTCTTACCGAAATGGGCCTTTGTAGCTGTTCCACCACGTCCAAAAATATATATGCTACAGTATGTATAAAATCAGACCTTTCAGCAAGCATCATTTCAACAATCATGCATTCCAGAATGACCAAAACATGTAATTTGGGAGAACAAAGAACTCTCTGTTTCATGACTCGGTTTCCCGCTCGGTTTACATCGTATAATCTTATAATCTGTATAATCTTAGAGTAAAGATGCTGGTAGTCTTGAGTTTAAACAGACTCTTGAAAACTGGTGTTAATTGTTTCTGATTTTATTGTTTTCATTATGATGTGATCAATTTTGTACAAACTTTGTGAAAACAAACATCAGCTTTTTAGTTGCAAGTCGTCTTTTTTTTTGATGAATATTAAACTTTTGACTTTCATCTTATATTTTTAAACATTAAACAATGAATCATGAAAAAGGGTCCAAAACGGCAACAAGACAATCAATCATGAAATAGACCTCTAGGTCCAAAACGGGGTAGAAAGACCCATTGCCAAAATGTCTTATCCTTGTTACGGGTACATGCTTTTCGTTTTCGGCGTTGCCGGTTTTGCTGACTGCATTCTTTTACCTAGTAATATTATTTTTTTTAATTTAAAAATAAGTTAATAATAAAACAATTTAAGCAATAATATATATCTATACTTGTGAATATTATTATTTTATACTTCTCTTTTGTCATAAAATATTTTTAAGAATGCTTACAATCATAATTTACCGACCTACATAAAATCGGCAAGACAAGCTGACTCTATCGAGCGAATGCGAAACGCTAAGTTCAGTGCCTATTGAACTCTGTACTGTGCATGTGCTAGGCAGCTAGATATGCACGACGGCCCGGTGTCAGACTGAGCGTGAGCGAATGACGACAAGACAAGAAAATGGTGAGAAACCACAGATAAGGCCAGTAAGATTTCAGATATTTACTAAAAATTTAGGTCTAGGGCCTGATTATTGGAATGGATCGTCTAATTTTTTTCTTTTTAATCGTTTGAGCTCGAAATCTTCCATTTTGTGCTCGGTCTCACAATACAGAATTTTAAAATACTGTTTACGCATTTTTCCAAGACTAGCTACCGAAATTGAGCTCGCTGGGGCGGGGAATTTGAATTTCATATCGCGCAGGTTCGCTATTGTTATTGTAATTAGGTAACTTTTTGACCTTTTCGGCCTTTCTAATTGCCAACGTAACGATATCAGCATGACGTTGCAGTTTTTGTCAAGGCGAAAGGCTCAATTTGGCGTAGCCGGAGTTACCAACTTTACAGCAAAATATCTCTCTTTGAAGACCATTTCTGAGACAGCAAATTGGTGAGTTTGTTTTGTGTTGACATTGCCTTTCATCAGGGATAGGTTTTAACTCTTAATTTAGCTTAATTTAAAAGTTAGATTTTCGTATTGGTATCCCTAATAGATGATTAAAACTTACCAGGTTGTTTTGTGACCTTTGAAGAGGGTTTCCTGAAATTTTGGGTCCTTTTTGTCGATAACTGCTATCGAGACTGTCCCGTCAGCATCCAGTTTGTATTTTTCACGATTATGATGAAGGGAGCCCTCAGCGCTCGTAGTAGTACCGGCGCGATGGGTTCGTCGATCTCCTACGAAGACCTGAAAGGGCCAAACTGACGACGTAAAAAAATAAAAAATATTACGTACGTACGTAATAATTACTACGTACGTACGTAATATTTTTTATTTTTTTACGTCGTCAGTCTGGCCCTTTCAGGTCTTCGTAGAATAGCTTGTGTGCGTAACATTCTGCGTACGTATCAACGGTGCGTAACCATGTAGAGCGGCCTCACTAGTGCGCAACATATTGAGAGCAATCGTGATCCGTATGCAGGTGTGGGCACTCATAGCTACATTCCTATACTTCGTGTGTATAATGTAGGCAGTCATACACCTCAACTTTTTAAAACACCACTGCACAAAAGTCACAAACATTCACTCAAAATCGGCATTTAGTTTACAAAAACCGACAACAAAATATCCAAGAAATACAATAAATTCAACTCACCGATGTTGGAAAAGATATTTCCAAAAATCAAATCCGTAATTTACTGTTGATTCTCGCGAAACGAGCTATCGGAGTCATTGTGTACATTTCCTGGTCGCCGCGGGCGCTGACATCTCCCCAAAAGAGTTTTGTCCTCAAAAATTCGGTCCCTATGGCGTACACGGAAAAGTTCCGATTTTCTGTGTGCGCGATCGTAAAGATCGATGTGCGCTTGCGATCCCGAGTTTCTTCGTGGACAAACATTTTATTGGCCGATTTTAGTCTAAGACATCGGCAGTATGTAAACAACACGCGATCGCGAAACAAATCGGCGGGGATTTCTCCGGTTTTGGACAAGATTTTGACTTTGGATTTTGCTGAAAATATCAAAAGTTCTTCCTAACGGCCATTTGAGGTAGGAGTGAGATTTTTAAGGGCTGAATTTGAAAGCAAGGTATTTAAAATATTTATCTTATTTTCCCCCCATACCTTTAGTACATGCGACAGAAAATACCAACTATTTTACAGAAATGTACCCGGGAGTGGGTGTGGGTAACAAGTTCCAAAAAGAGAGCTGTAAATGTAAGTTTTTATAACTTTCTACATTTTGTATCTTAACGAACTGATAACTTAAACTCTAAAGAATGATACTTAAGTATTAGTTTGCCCACAAAAACATCCATTTGAAACAAAATTACATCTGTATCCCCAATACCCAGTATACACACATGTATATGATTCTAATGGTCAATATGACCATTGCTTGCTGATGTGGCATGTACTAGGTATGGGGGAAAAATAAGATAAATATTTTAAATACTTGCTTTCAAATTCAGCCCTTAAAAATCTCACTCCTACCTCAAATGGCCGTTAGGAAGAACTTTTGATATTTACAGCAAAATCCAAAGTCAAAATCTTGTCCAAAACCGGAGAAATCCCCGCCGATTTGTTTCGCGATCGCGTGTTGTTTACAAACTGCCGATGTCTTAGACTAAAATCGGCCAATATAATTTTTGTCCACGAAGAAACTCGGGATCGCAAGGGCACATCGATCTTTACGATCGCGCACACAGAAAATCGGAACTTTTCCGTGTACGCCATAGGGACCGAATTTTTGAGGACAAAACTCTTTTGGGGAGATGTCAGCGCCCGCGGCGACCAGGAAATGTACACAATGACTCCGATAGCTCGTTTCGCGAGAATCAACAGTAAATTACGGATTTCATTTTTGTAAATATCTTTTCCAACATTGGTGAGTTGAATTTATTGTATTTCTTGGATATTTTGGGGTCGGTTTTTGAAAATTAAATGCCGATTTTGAGTGAATATTGGTGACTTTTGTGCAGTGGTGTTTTAAAAAGTTGAGGTGTATGAGTGCCTAAATTATACACACGAAGTATAGGAATGTAGCTATGAGTGGGCAATAGTGAGTACGGTACTAATATGTATCACTGTGCATTTTTGGCTATATTTAAGTGAAACCCATATCTTGGTGTTTACTTAAATATAACTAATTATGTTGAATAATAGATGATTAAAACTTACCAGTTTGTTTTGTGACCTTTGAAGAGGGTTTCCTGAAATTTTGGGTCCTTTTTGTCGATAACTGCTATCGAGACTGTCCCGTCAGCATCCAGTTTGTATTTTTCACGATTATGATGAAGGGAGCCCTCAGCGCTCGTAGTAGTACCGGCGCGATGGGTTCGTCGATCTCCTACGAAGACCTGAAAGGGCCAAACTGACGACGTAAAAAAAATAAAAAATATTACGTACGTACGTAATAATTACTACGTACGTACGTAATATTTTTTATTTTTTTACGTCGTCAGTTTGGCCCTTCCAGGTCTTCGTAGAATAGCTTGTGTGCGTAACATTCTGCGTACGTATCTACGGTGCGTAACCATGTAGAGCGGCCTCACTAGTGCGCAACATTATTGAGAGCAGTCGTGATCCGTATGGAGATGTGGGTAACAAGTACCAAAAAGAGGGCTGTAAATGTAAGTTTTTATAACTTTCTACATTTTGTATCTTAACGAACTGATAACTTAAAATCTAAAGAATGATACTTAAGTATCAGTTTGCCCACAAAAACATCAATTTCAAACAAAATTACATCTGTATCCCCAATACCCAGTATACACACATGTATATGATTCTAATGGTCAATATGACCATTGCTTGCTGATGTGTATAGTATAACTATAAGTCTAACATATTAGATCTATATATAGACCCCTGTCAAAATCATGAAAATAAAATTAAAATAATTGAGAGACATGCCACATGGACATGGTCATGAAAATTGAAAGAAAAAATTGAAACTGAGTCAGTGAGTGTCTGTGAGTGAGATTCTCAAAGAAGATATATTCACACACAAAAAAATCAACAACAAATTTTGTTTTTATAAATTGCTGATTTCTTACTAAGAAAATGGCAGTTTGTATTTTTTTAAATGTGTTTTGAGTTAATGTGACAATTAACATACTTTTCCTAGGCTTAAGTTACATAAAAGATAACATAGTCATGATAGTTTGCCTTCATACCGCCCCTGGTTGTCAAAAATTTGGTCTCTATCATGCACACGTAAAAGTCTCAATTTTCCAAGTTCGCGATTGTAGAGATCGATGTGCGTAGGTGATATCACTCATAGCTACATTCCTATACTTCGTGCGTATAATGTAGGCAGTCATACACCTCATCTTTTTAAAACACCACTGCACAAAAGTCACCAATATTCACTCAAAATCGGCATTTAATTTTCAAAAACCGACCCCAAAATATCCAAGAAATACAATAAATTCAACTCACCAATGTTGGAAAAGATATTTCCAAAAATGAAATCCGTAATTTACTGTTGATTCTCGCGAAACGAGCTATCGGAGTCATTGTGCACATTTCCTGGTCGCCGCGCGCGCTGACATCTCCCCAAAAGAGTTTTGTCCTCAAAAATTCGGTCCCTATGGCGTACACGGAAAAGTTCCGATTTTCTGTGTGCGCGATCGTAAAGATCGATGTGCCCTTGCGATCCCGAGTTTCTTCGTGGACAAAAATTATATTGGCCGATTTTAGTCTAAGACATCGGCAGTTTGTAAACAACACGCGATCGCGAAACAAATCGGCGGGGATTTCTCCGGTTTTGGACAAGAATTTGACTTTGGATTTTGCTGTAAATATCAAAAGTTATTCCTAACGGCCATTTGAGGTAGGAGTGAGATTTATAAGGGCTGAATTTGAAAGCAAGTATTTAAAATATTTATCTTATTTTCCCCCCCATACCTTTAGTACATGCGACAGAAAATACCAACTATTTTACAGTAATGTACCCGTGAGTGGGTGATATGGAGTTTCTTTGTAGATGCCAAGATGGACAATTTATTGGCCGAGTGTTTAGTCTAATTATCGGTATAATAAAAACCGCATGCAATGGCGTAAAAAATTGGCCTGGATTTCTTGACTTTGGTTTTTTACATGATTTTGACATTAGATGTTGCTGGAAATAATAGAAGTAAGATAATATATATGTTTCTCGTCCCCGCCCGCTTCAATTTTTGAGGCCGCCTTAATTTATTTTTTATTTTTTATTAAAAAAAAAAGATTTTTTTTTTTTTTTTTAAACATCGAAAAATCCTGAAAACATTAATTCTACTCGCTCAGCGCGCATACGTACGAGCTAGCTATCGACTAGACAGAAAAATCTGTCTGTTTGGAGGAGTTTTATAACATTTTTAGACTTTCAAGGCTCTCCAAGATAGGGATTCCGCGAAGCCAGACGTAGTCTTAGCGGAGCATATCCCCCAACGAAATAGACTGATTTTTTGGTCTAGCTATCGATGTACAGTATAGCTAGTATAGCTATACATGTACACGTACACCTCGTACAGTGCTTGCAGCAGTCATGTATATATGATCATTGGCGGCGGAAGCACCAAACTTTAGGGGGGGACTAACCAGTAACCATCACGCGTACGGTGTATACCACATCTGCGTCTGAAAAATGCGAATATAGGTGTATTTTTCATTATTAGCTTTGCAGGCCAATGCACGCAAGGCCAAATGTGCATCTCTTTGTTCCCCATTATGACGGATAAGGCCCCCAAATTGACAATTTAAAATATTAGCCCCCGAATTTGGGACGAGGCGCCACCCTGCAAAAGGACCCGTTTTTGTTTTGTATTGTTGTTGTTGTTTTTTGGTGGGTGGGGGAAGTCGTCAGGTATAGAAGGCCTAATTCTCCCACTATATATTTTTCGTTGGACTTGGGCTGTATGAAATATTGATTCTGCTCATGAAGAGAATCAAACGCGGTGAAAAAGTGCACCCCGCCTATATACACTTTCCGAACTTGCAATGTTCCTGCGGTCTTCCCGCCTCCACTCTGTGATATTATTTATCAGTGATATTTGGGTTTGCTTAAATTTCGCGAGTCAAACCCAAGCGAATTAAAACTTCCACTTCTGTTTTATAGTAATATCAACATTATCAAAATCGCGAAATTATCCCCTCGCGAATCATTACACCCAGTATGACCCAGACCAAAATAACAATCAGTAAAGTTTCCTGTTTTTTGTACATGTTTGTTGGTTTTTGTTTTTAAAAAGAAAAAATTGGATAAAACAATATTTTCAAATTGTTAGAACTTTGCGAGTTCCGTGTAATATTCGAAGAATAAAAGTTGTTACTTCTATGACGATTTGAACAAAAAGAGAAATTCTCCTGCAATCTAGGGGTGCATGATTGTGATTTGAAAGAAAGTCATTCTGGGCGCACCCCTCCCCCCTCAGAAATGTACCCCGCATCCGCATTACGAAACCTATTGAAAATGTATCGGACGCACGTGTCGCATGTTGTATAGACATATATACCTGACTGTGGATGTCCCGCCCCCCCCCCCCCCCCCCCCCCCCCCCCCCGAGACCAGGAAAATATTTAGACTAGACTAGTCTATAGTAATCAGCTGATCTAAGAGTACACATGTCCTGGTTTGATTTTCTAGGTCACTTGTCTAATTTGGCTTACACGATTAACCTACCACGAGACTTAAAAAATGATCAAAACTCTGACTCAGGCCCGTAACTAGGATTTTTGCGGGGGGGGGTTCAACATTGGAAAAAGTGGACCTTTCTGAGGGAGCGAATCGACCGAGTAGGGGTGTCGGGTCAGGGGGTGTGCCCCTACAAGGGTGTGGGCATGAGCGTATAGTCAGAATTATTTGACAGGGGTGGGTCAAATGTGAAGCTTGAACATATAATACCACATGTGTAGGATTCCCAATACTGCGAGCGAGCAAAGCGAGCGAGAGAAAAATAAAAATATACTTTTAAATGGCAAACTTTTATTGCATTAGTCACCAATAGGTGAAATGTAAAGCTATATCTCCGGTCATCTAGCTGCCATATGTAGGCATCATTCATATTAAAGTTTTTAGGAAGTGAAGCGAACGGGGGGGGGGGGGCACTTTGCTGTTGTTCGTTTATGGAAAGGTAACCCTAATATCTGGGCGCTATGGCGATAGGGCAGTGACGTGCCGAAATTGTCATAACATTGAATAATTCATTATGGACCTTGCTGCATGAAACATCTCGTTTACAAGGTTTGCGAGCGGGCGAAGCGAGCAAGGAGAAATGCAATTTACTATTGCATATTTCAATATAAAAAGTGGACCAAACAAGTATTCGGGTTCCATGGCGATAGGGCAGCGACGTGCCTGAATATTGGAATAACATCCTATATAAATATTCATGGACCTCGTTGCCTGAAACTATCTCATTTCTAAGATTTGCGAGCGAGCGAAGAAAAATGCACTTTAATATATTGTTGCTCATAACATTTCAATATAGAAAGTAAGGTAACCATAATTTCTGGGCGCCATGGCGATAAGGCAGACGTGCCCGAAATTGTCATAACATTGAATATTCATAGACATTTTTTTATTACAATAACATACTATGGAAATATTCTCGCTGCCTGAAACTCGTTTCAGAATTTTGTGAATGAGCGAAGCGAGCGACGGAAAACGCACTTTACCATCTCCGAAATGTTTCCAAAACACCCCAAGTGTTATATTGGGGCATCTTGTTATTTCTGATTATAGTTTTCAAGAAGTCGATGTTTTATAAAATACTCCCATGGCACTCCGGTTGAACAGGCTGTATTAGAGGGCCATGATTTAAGGGCCTGAATGACTAGACCGGGTCCGCCAGGAGTATTCAACTTGAGAGCGGGAAAATTGTCCATTTAAAATACCCCTTTCTCTTTTCCAGTAATATTTTGAATCCTATACAGTGGTAGATGTTCGGGCTTCACATTTCACCCACCCCTGTCAAATAATTCTGACTACGCTCATGCACACACTCTTGGAGTGGTACACCCCCTGACCCGACACCCATACTCGATCGCTTCGCTCCATCAGAAACGCCCACTTTTTCCAATGTTGAACCCCCCCGCCCCCTCACAAATCCTAGTTACGGGCCTGAGTATGGTTTCCATATTTCAATTTTATATTCCATTACCACAGATTTCATTTGAGTCTTCTCATAATTGTCACTGCTTAATTATCTTCCCACGTTATCTTTGTATGGTGTTTTAAGCAATCTATCTCCTTGTATTGTCAGGATTTCCTGTCCAATCTAACACTTCTCAAAGATCACAATACCCTTCATTTTCATCCTATAGTCTGATAGGAATCAATAATCATCCAAATGTCAGATGTCTAAGAAAGTTTAATAATTAAAAATGTCATTCAACAGTTTCAATGTTCGTTCGAACCCCCTGAACCCCCCCCCCCCCCCCCCCTAGTTACGGGCCTGTGACTCATAATCTATTCTTAGCCATTGGCGGCGCGCTGGCGCGTTGATGTGTAATACTACGCTTTACAGTATTAGCCCATGTGTCGAGATACACTATGACTATGTATCATTGACATTGTAGAGGCAATATAACAATTATGTTATTCTTAATCTTAGTCCTAGTACTTCTAGACCTGTTACTCTAGACCTGCTTAAAGACCTCAGCCTGACCCAAAACAACCATATATTGACGTAAAGCTTAGTAAACAAAGAATATAATTACCCTGGTTATTCATAAATTTTCGTCTCCGTTTATCCATAAAAAATAAAAAAGATAATTTTTTGGGTCCGCCCCCTCCCTATGGCGTAACACTGCAGGGGGTCGCTAGACGTGTGACGACATGTCATGTATACAGCTCCGAGTGCGTCTACACGATATGTCGTCATCAAATTTTCACCCCCCGCAAAGTAGCCTTCCTCAGAGACGGGGCCCAAACCACCGGGGCTCAACATTCGGGACGCTGTTACTCATTCCACAGGAAACGGAATCTCATGAAGTTGGTTTCAATTTGTTCAGAAAATATATAGCTCCCCGTGGATGAATAAAGGGTATATTTCAAAATTCGGTCAGGCTGAGGTCTTAATAAGACTTTGAGTTAAGTTACAGTTTAATAATAAAACGTTCCAGTTTACAAGGGTAGGCCTACTTCATGGCGCATATAGTATACATACCTCTGATCGGTCCCATATCCAGGTACTAAGGCTAAATCTAGACCCCTTGCAGGCCTCAATCATCCACCGTTTTTTGCGCTCACCTGATGAGGAAGACTCGATGAGGGCGCGCATGCGGCATATTCTCATACATAATTTCAAAGAAGCATTTACACAGTCATAGGCGCACATCATAACAGTCAACCGCGCTCACTTGGGGAGGTCAAATGAGGGCGCGCATTTTCTTAACCTCGCAAACATCATGGTATAAAAATTATATATATATATATATACATATATGGGAAAGGGGGGACGTCCCCACCAACCCAAAATTTAGGGGGGGACTGTCCCCCCCAAAGAAAATTTAGGGGGGACGTGTCCCCCCCGTCCCCCCCGCTTCCGCCGCCTATGTATACATGTATGTATGTTCATGCGATCGCGATCGCGAGGCTGCTATAGCTACAGCTGGCGATGTCAATTTTCTGTTTTGGACTATAAACTGAATTTGCTATGGTGCTAACACTATTAAAAGCATTATGTTCAGGTCTTGTGTGACATACATTATTTTGATGTTTCGTGTGATTGTGAAAACATATGGAATTGACAAAAATCTCAGATGGCGGCCATCTTGATATAAGAATAAAATAAAAAAATAAAAATAAAAAGCCCCTCTTTTTCATTTTTTTCAAAAACCCGGACGAGAAACATATATATTATTTTACTTGGCCTAATTGCCGTTTAAGTTAAGAGTGAGATTTTAAGAGCTGAATTTGAAAGGAAGTTTTAGAATATTTATCTAATTTTCCCCCATACATTTGGTACATGCGATAGAAAATATGTAGATCATTGCCTATTGGCTTAGTGGTCAGTACGACCACTGTTACTTGGTGTGGGTGCATGTAAATAGAGTCTAAAGTTAGTACTTAGAGGATTTTTCAGAAAGTTGCCAATTTGTGTTTGATCAGTTAGAGTACAGTCAACCTTGCCTAAGTTGATCATGACGGGACTGAGTGAAATGCGTCGACTTAGGCGATTTTCGACTTGTGCGGAAGTCGAAGAAAATCCAACTTAAAGGCCAAGTCCACCCTAACAAAAAGTTGATTTGAATAAATAGAAAAAAATCCAACACGCATAACACTGAAAATTTCATCAAAATAGGATGTAAAATAAGAAAGTTATGGTATTTTAAAGTTTTGCTTAATTTCGCAAAACATTTATATGCACATCCTGGTCAGTATGCAAATGAGGGAACCAGTGACGTCACCCACTCACTATTTCTTTTGTATTTTATTACATGAAATACAAAATATTTTAATTTTTCCTTGTTATAATGTGAAACAAGGTTTGATTCCTCGCTGAACATGTTTAATTGCCATTGTTGCAACCTATACACAATTCAATGAGAGCTTCCTAATTGTGAAATCTGCAGAAATTAAAATATTCTATATTTCACATTATAAAATACAAAAGAAATAGTGAGTGGGTGACGTCACTGGTTCCTTCATTTGCATACTGAGCTGGATGTGCATATAACTTTTTTTGCGAAATTAAGCGAAACTTTAAAATACCATAACTTTATTCTTATTTTACATCCTATTTTGATGAAATTTTCAGTGTTATGCTTGTTGGATTTTTTTCTATTTATTCAAATCAACTTTTTGTTAGGGTGGACTTGGCCTTTAAGCGTGCACATTGTATACATAACATGGGGAGGCCGCAGAGTGGACTGTGGCCGGCGGCCCGGCGGTTTGATCGATTGGTAGTTCTTTCTCATCACATAATGTACCATGATTTATATTGTGCCGACATGGAGAAAATAAAAACATACATGTACTTTCATGTACCCAGTACATATTACTTCACACTCCTGTTACAGGTTGGACAATAAAGAATAAAACCAGACACTTCCAGTGATTAAAGGGAGCGACAAGTCGCAATCTATGGGTGCATTTACAGTTGGCTGCTCCTTTCTCTGGATCAAAGTTCAAAGCGACTTCATTTTATTGTGCGCAGCTAATAAAAGTTCGCACATTGACCCAAATTTGAGTAAACAAGATCGCGTGTTCTTTATTCCAGTATTTGAATCTCATTGGTCGGTTGCGTATGGAGGGATTCGAGTTAAAGGAGAATTAACCCCTGATTACAAATTTACTTATATTGGAAGGTGTAATATATTCCTACTTATTGGCCTAAATCATTTTCTAATAAGATATCAGAAAAGGGTATAAATAAAGATATTCCAGCACCCGGTATCGTCTCCTACTCATTTACATGGGGGCTGCCATTTTCTTGCTGATTTGGAGTTGTACATGAACCATTGAGAAATGTTCCAGTCAGGAAGATATTTTGAATCCAAATCCTAAATTGATTTTCTTCATTACCTAAAATCCCATATGTGACGAGAAATATAAAGTGGGTGTTTACATGTATTATAAAAATTAAAATCTTTATAATGATACTTTTAAATTGTCTGGTTTTGCTTAACAAAAATCTATTTTCTTGGGTTTGCCAAACAGAGCAGAACATAATATATGCAGCATGCATTCTGACTTTTCAAGTCCATTATCCGAGAGCAGGTGAATGCATAGTTTGCCGCTATAGATGCTCAGGGAAGAAGCATCCATAAAATTTGAATTAATTTGCTCCTTCCCATACGTCCAGTATCGAGAAAATAGATTTCTATTAAGCGAATATCGATTTTCAACAGAAATATATAAGGAAATCTTCAGTTTAAAAATAAATTGACATATCTGTGCTATATTTTTAATCTCAAATGGGTTTTTAATTTTGAAAAAGGCAATTGAGCATTTGGATTAAGAAAATCTTCTTGTACACATAAACAAAATGGCAGCCCCCATGTGCTGCTAGCAGACGATACATATTGCTAGCAAATGGTAAATTTTGCTCAGAAAATCTTGATTCGTATCGATCTCGTATATTTTGACGCGAAGCCATATAGTCTAACAAATAGGAATAAATAACACCTTTGAACACTATCATCTTTATTTTTGAGCGTAATTCTCCTTTAACGATCGCGCGAGGAATCCGGCAATAACATTCCTTCGGTAGCGCACGATTGGACCCGATTGTATCCGAATTTCCCCGAGTCAGGCCAACTGGTCAGGCCCATGGATTACGACTTGCCACTCCCTTTAATTCCAATATATTAAATCCTTCCTTACATCCATTTATATGTACATGGCCGTGAAGGCAATAAAACTCCATGCAGTGCATGCAGGTACGTTGTCCGTCCGGCCAGCCGGCCGTGCAAACATGACTTAACACATGACATTTTGTTCTTCACATGAGAGCACGAGAGAGTGTGCGAGCGATGACGCGGAGATCGCGCCAGCAAGTCGGGGAATTTTTGTAAACTATATTGGCGTGTGGCAGTTTCGACAATGATTGATTTCACATCGCTGTCTAACTTAATGCTTTTTCATGGTAATGTTCTGAGAATTTGATCGATATAGGCGAGTATTCGACCTACAAAAATCGACTTGTACAAAGGATTAACACACGTAAGTCTACGAGGATAAATTGGGACTTTTTATTTTCATCGACTTGAGCGACTATTCAACACATGCAACGTCGACTTAAGCGAGGTTGACTGTACCACTTTTTAAAAGTTTGTCAGATTTTGCTCAATATTTCACTGATCGGTTTTTCTAATTTTTCTGCTTCTTTTTAAACCAAGTTGATATCAGGGTGGACTTCCCCCTTGATGAGCACATCCTTCATTTCTCAAACACTGGATAGCCTTTAATTTTCTTTTTCATCTTAAAAAATGTACAGATACACTCCTCCCGATGAGAACAGTGCATCCGATGACCCTACAGCAGACTACATGAATCTATTAGGCATGGTGTTCAGCATGTTTGGACTCATGATGAAGGTTTGTACCTTGTGGAGAAGAAAATCTTAGCCTTAGATTATAGATTACAACCAGGGGCAGATCCAGGATTTTGTAATAGAGGGGGCACAGTAGTCACAAAATTCCTGAAAAGCAAAAAAAAAACAAAAGAAAAAAGTCGTCAAATGTTTGGGGTGTCTTCTTACTTTAAGATTCTCTGACAAAAGAAAAAAAAAGAAGAGAGAAAAAAAAGGGGTCATCAGCTCAAAAGGGGGGACACAAACATGGAGGTGTGTACTTAAAGTATGCTACTTGGGTTTTATACGGGGGGCATGGATTTAGAAGGGATGTGCCCCCCTAAATTCACTACTGATTACAACCACTGATCGGTTTGGAAATGCTGTTGACGATAGTACATATACATGTAGTATGTGTACCTTTTACTAACTAATATAGCAGAAATATAACTTCACGAAATGTACCAGTATATTTCACGTAATTTCATGTAAATGTTGAACCTGAACTAAAATTACTCAAGTTTATTCTTATTTCTTTTTCTTTTAACCAGATGAAATGGTGTGCCTGGATGGCTGTATTTTGTTCTTTCATCAGCTTCTCCAACTCAAGAGTCAATGAGGATGGAAAACAAATGTTTAGCAGTTTTATGTAAGTAACCATAATTTTGTTTTAATATTATGAGTAGGAGAGTGGATAATTCAACAGGATATTATAAGAACAGGTCAACTTGCCAGGTACAATTGATATTTAACATGAAATGATGAAAGTTCAAGGGTATGGGCATAAGGTAACTAAAAAAGACTTGTGAGTGAAATGTTTCTTTGTAGAAGTACATGTAACATACCAGGGCAAATCCCAGATACTTTGTCCCTTACATTATCGACCAAATCTAAGTTGGTTTTTTAAATATTTGATGACTGTATCGAGCTAATAGACCTACTAGAGCTTGAATCAGAAAAATATCAAATTAAATGATATTTTTTGTGTCAATTCATGTTCCCAATTCCATATAATATGCCATAGTACTTGGTAATTTGTGGGTCATACCTTTGACTTGCCTACCAACTTTCCCACCAACCTTGTTTCATTAAAACTTCTGTTCGATATTTTGGAGCGAAAATCATATATGAAGACCTGAAGAATGAGTTAGCTTCTAGGTCAGCAACCAATAGGCTGCATGTACCATCTCCACACAAATACATTTTTGGACAATTTGTCCTCGATGATATCCACTGGATAGCTATACCCCCATTACAACTACCACCAAGTTTCCCTTTGACAAGTGCCCCTAATTAGAGGGTAGATGAACAAGATGATAATCTAATGTGTCAAAAAAGGCCAAATTCACATGTCTGTTTGTAATGAAAAGGATCGAATGATATCTGTGAAAGCATTAATCGATAGTAGTACATTTACAATTATGCAAGAGGCAGTAATATTAATCTAAGGATGTAAGCATCAGTAAACATGAAAGATCTTTGTTTATTTGCAGTTTTATTTGTACAGGGTAATATTGTCAGTTTCAGAACTGCTTCCCACAACAGCCCTGTCAGCAAAAATATCTTTAAAATGTTCTTGGAGAATTTAGTAAAAAATGAGCACCATACATTTTCTCTCTCTCTCCCCCCTCTCTCTCTCTCTCTCCCCCTCTCTCTCTCCCCCTCTCTCTCTCTCTCTCTCCCCCTCTCTCTCGTTCCCTTTTCTTTTGACATGCAGGTTATCAATTTCAGCTGTAGTGATGTCATACTTGCAGAATCCAGCACCAATGACGTTACCATGGCAATGACACTTCATGTCGTAACATTGTTGTCTTGTTTTAAGTTGTTTAGCTTTGTAAATTTACATGGTAGGGACTCACTATACACTGTATTTGTGTCTTGTCTCAGATTTTCCACAAATCAAACCAGAACTGAATTAATTTTGATTTTCTATAGTTTCAATGATTTTTGAAGCATTTGAATTTAATGACATTCCTGAAGGTGTTCTAGATGAATCAAGATTATCTTGATTATTATGTTTGGATTTTGTGAGAACATTTGTTTGAATGTAAATATTTGATTTTTTGATTATTTCAATGCCTTAATCAATAACACATCTCATTCAAGTACCATATTACATTTTGATATTTAAGGAGTTATCGCAAAAGGATATTTTTTTTTTCTTCAATTGATATTAGTTTTTGCAAGGTTTAATAATGGAATAACTAGGCATTAGGAGATATATTGTATGTATGTATTTTCCTTTGGGGTGCATCAAGAAATGTGGTTGCCATTAGTTTGCATATTATCTTTTTGATTATTTTGATTATTTCACTGAAAGAATTTTGCCTTAGACATAAAATCTATGTTCCTTGTCATTATCATAATTATGGTCTCTTATTATTTGGTAGGTGTATGTGTATGTGCCATTCTTTTCAGTGGTCACATATTGTAACAGCAATTGTCTAGCACTATCATTCAACTGTTCCAGCTGTTGTAATACTGGTATTGACAAAGCAGGTAAACATATTTGTCTCGAGTGTGCTTTATGATTAGGTAGTGAATTCATATATCAAAATGAATTTTCATATTTTCCTTTTTATGCAACATTACCCTTTGTCAGTTCCTTTATAAGTACACATGGGGGTGAAAAGACCATTTTTACAAAATGGGTCTGCCACCGATGATAAAAGGTAGTAAGATACAATATTGACCTTCAGGAGTATAATGAGTCATGAATGGGAAATGGTAATTAATTAACTTTTATTGATATACATGTACTGTAAAACTTATAGGTTGTAATTGTAAATTGTAATAAATTCTATAATGTTACATAAGCTTTTTGTGGCTGTGTTTTAACTTTGAAGATGTTTACATTTTTTATTTAGATGCATGTCATTTGATTTGTCCACCAACATAGCATGCCTTTAAAATATTTGTTTACAGGATATCACGCATGGTTGGTAAATTTGTCATGGATTTGGTGGAAATACCAGACTCTGTGATCGGGATTTTTTTTTTTTTTTTTTTTTTCTTTGGGGGGGGGGGGGGGGGCTTTGTTTTGGTTTGTATGTATTGGTTTGTTGTTGTTTTAAGGGTTTCTGAGGGTTTCTGAGGGTTTTGAGAGGGTTGGCATTTCATCTTTGTTATGTGTGTGTGCAATGTGTATGTATAAAAAAAGAATGAAAATAAAATATTTTCTAACTTGATTTTATGAAATGCCTAATTATCTGACTTCTGGTAGAATGATTCTTTTCATTTCTGCGAATGAAGTTTGACATTTTCAGTGAAAATATTACATGTATTTATTTAACTGCATACACTGCTCTCTCAGATTCCCCACCCCTCCAAGAAAAAATACTTTTCATGTTGGGTGCAGATTTCATGAAGTACAGTATCTATTTTCCTCCCTTTTTTCTCCTTAATTACCGTATATTTCTGCAGTCCAAGTTGATATTGCATCAGTGAACAGGAACATTTTGGAGTTTATCGACATAACCACTGTTTATAATATCAAATCTGTAGTATCTCAATGAGAAGGTAAAACTACATTTAAACCCAAAACAAAATTGGAGCTACCAATATTCTTATATATCTGTATTAAATTGATATTACTGAGGATAAAATATATTCTGTAAAACCAGAAACTTTCGCGACATAAAATTTTCGTGAATTGCAATAATTTCATGTTTCAATTGTGATTTCATTATTGCGAGGCATGAAAGTCGACCCCTCGTGAAATTCGCGAAAATTTCTGGTTGTACAGTATTCAGTTTGTACCAGATTAAAAATTTTGCAAGCAAAAAATGAGAATCCACTTTTTTAGTGTGAATGAGCCTCCTAAATTCATGTCAACTAAATAAAAATACATGTATGAGAAAAGGGATAGAGAAGCAGAAAAAGGAAAAGTGAGATGAAGGCGTACAGAGAGGCAGAGAGCGAGCGAGAGAGAGAGGGAGAAAGAGAGAGAGGTGTATACGAAATGGCCTGGCCCGCAAGCGTCTTTTTTTACCGTACCACGAATTAGTGGTACGGAAAAACAACACGCGCACCGGCAGTACTAAAGCGCGCGCGACCCGGAAACGGAAGTAAGCGTTCCTTTGATCAAAGGTCATGCATGTTATTGATTGAGTTCCAGCTGCAAAATCCCCCAAATCATCGTGCAGAGTTTTCGAGAAAACAACCGATTGAGAGAAAAATCAGCAGAGAATCAAGACCATAGCATTATCAAGAATTGCACGAATTTGTTGCATACATCTAACGTTACCCGGTGAAAGGTTATAATTAATTTGCAATTGATTTATTTGAAAATGAAATTATTTTTCTATTTTTTGCCGCTGTCGTGAGAACGAGACTGATTCATTGATTCATGAATGATATTGATGTGGACTGTCCCCAAAACTAGTAAAGAGGCAAGACCAAGTGACTTAGTGAGAGTGAGAAAGAGAATGTGAATTCATGCTTGTAATGTCATGTGAGTGGTCAATGACTAGCCATACGGGTTTGATGTTTTGTAAAATATGACGGACTAACATGACTAATCGTGGACACAGCTGACAGCGCTGTCGTGAAGCGACACCGTGATGGACAGGTTTTGGCAGCCAAGACAAAAGCCTGAAAAGGGTAAAAAAAATTTTATACACTGTGGACATTGCCTGAATGTGACTGATGGCTTGCTGGGGCAGGCCCGTAGCCAGGGTTTCTAAAGCGATAGTGGACCTTTTTGTCATAATCAATACGGACCTGCCGACGGCAGGTCTTTGCTAGAGAGGCAGTGAGAGGGGGGTCCGGGGGCATGCTTCCCTCAGAAAATTGTTAAATCTAGATGCTTTCTGCTGCAATTTAAGAACTCCCGAGGGGAAATTTAGGGGATTGCCTTCGTGAGTGTAAAAAAAAAATTGGCTATATGCCTTTTACATCACGAAGCCAGGCGTTTTTCCCCAGTAATCTAAATGCGCACGGGTTAGCAGGACATGAAATAGACAGAAATAACCGTCTGTTATGGGGAAATCTTTAATATTTCTGATATTTCTCAACCTTCCCCATAGACAGACGGTACGACCGTGTATCACCAACAAGGTGGACGATCAGCCGACCTGAGCCTTAGGTCGCGTTGCCGTTACGTATATACTGCACGAGTACGCCACTGAATACATGCTACACACACAAACACACAGAGAACCACTTCCGGTTCCGGATATGATCGTCCACACACTACGCGATATGTGATCATTCAGTCTCTATGTACGGAGGTCTAGTGGAGCCAGACGAAGTCTCAGCGGAACAACCGACGATACAGAGAGACTGAAGCTTTTGGTCTAGACATGAAAATGCCTTGAAATCACACTTTTCTAATAACTCCCGCGACCGACAGGCCATTCCCCTCAGCATTTCCTCGTAGGGAAACGTTTGGAATTAGAATCTCTTTTTGATTGAACATATTTTTACCAAAAAATGCAAAAAAAGAAATTTCAGAGAACTCACCAGTGTTTGTGTATCCATGCCTCCTCGATCCTCTTGTCATGCAGATATAAAATGGCGGCTGCGTGCGACGGCGGGGGGGGGGGGGGGGGGGGGGGGTTAGGGGGTTTAAACCCCCCCCCCTCCCTTTGGGCTGGCCAAGTAAAAATTTAATGTGCATAGAAAAACGCCATCATAATATGTCCAGACCCACACAGTACGTTCCTATAGCACAGGACTGCTTTTTATGGTCTCCATTGCGTTAGTAGATGCCAGCTAGGAAACATCAATTACGAGGGTTCAAAATAGCGAAAAAAATCGGCTCGCCGCTTTGCGGCTTGTGGACGATGCTTTGCATCGCCAATTTTATTTTTAAAAATTCCCTGACTTGCTGGCAAGATCTCTGTATCCTCTCTCGCGCTCTCATGTGAAGGACAAGATGTCATGGTTAGTCATGTTTGCACGGCCGGACGGAAGCCGTACCTGCATGCACTGCATGCAGTTTATTGCCTTCACAGCCATGTGCATATAAAGGGGTGTACATGTAAGGGAGGATTTAATACATTGAAATTAATCACTGGACGTGTCTGGTTTTATTCTTTATTGTCCAACTTGTAACAGGAGTGTGAAATAATATACTGGGTACATGAAAGGTACAGTATTTGTATGTTCTCATCTTCTCGATGTCGGCACAATATAAATCATGGTACATTATGTGATGAGAACTCCCAATCGATCAAACAAACCGCTGGGCTGCCGGCCACAGTCTGCATAATAATATGTCTCGTTTACCCCGGGTAGCCTTATCAGTAATTTCTCCCTGAGGGCCCTGCAATCATATTACCCCAGCTTTAGCCAAGCGAGTACACATAGCAACCTTTGTTGCTTGTGGCTATCTTTTATTTTAGGCCAAACTGCCATTCATTTGTAACACTTTAAATGCAGCTTTTACTTTTCAGAGGGTTTTTTTTTTTTCAGAGGGTTTTATTTAAAGGCAGTTTACAGTATCATATATATGAATGGGGCTTTATACTAACAAGGGAATTACAAGTTTCTATTCAAACCAATAACTCTATTTTACCTTCTGACTTTCAGATTTCAGTCTTAAATACTGTCAGGAGTGAACTGGTACCATGTTCAGCTTTGAAGGGGAGTTTCGCAGGAAGCCTGTGGTTTCCATGCGAGGTGCCAGCAAAAAGGTCAGTAGTGTAGTAGGTTCTAAGCCCTGGGAAAGCTAGTCTCTCTTTTAGGCAAATATTGTAACCAAACATTGCTAGTTACATGTACATCAGACAATTAAATTGAGAAATGTTTGAATTACTTTATTTCAGAACATCAATGTCTAGTCAAAGCTTGACCTCATAGTACTAGTGTTTATTATATTTAGTATCATTTTTTTGTTTGTTTCATAGAATGTTTTAAGTCAAACATGGACAAGCAAAGCATTGTGAATTAACAATTAACCATTCTGCTCTAAAATACTGGGCCAAATTGGAAAGTTATTTAATAGGGATGATCATACATGCATGTAGGCCCATTTTAGCATTTGGCACTATCACTTTGATTCTTCTCCAATTCCATAAGCAAGATTTATGTTTAGTTTACTTATGATTCTATTATTCAAGAATTAGGAAATAAATTGAAATTACTCTTAGTTTGATTTTTGTTTTATTTTGTCTAAAAATGATTTTATATGCACTCTTAATGGGAAGGTTGAGTTCTGGTAAAGGTAAAAAATAATTTGTGAGCTTTCTCATTCTTATTATATTAGTTTAGAATTTAGATTATCACAGTAGATATGTCCCCTAAAAAGGATTGCTCTTCAAATGCCCTCACATTCAAAATATGACAAGAAACAGCTGAAATATTCGGGCCGAATATTTTAGTTTGGTCCATATGTACATTTCTGTGTGCAGTGCATGTGACTCTCAGCAGGATTGAGTCAATTTCTTATCATTTTGATGATTCCAAAACCTTACAGCATACACCAATTCTTCTGTCTCTATAATCAACCTTACCCAATTTTCTTTCACAATTCAATCTCATGACCAGAAGTCAACTTTTTTTTTAATACTTTATTAGCTTGATAATGGTCTTATCCTACCTGCCTTCGATTATCATTTGTTGAGCTAGGATCAGCTATGTTGGATACAAATGGACTAATCTTCCACATCATTATGAAATGTTCATGTAATATGAGCAATTGAAGAAATTATCGTATTTTACGTCTACTGCATCCTAAAATGTAAGGATCATGCTTTGATTTGAGTAGAAAAGTTGTTATATCATGCAAACGAATGTGATTTCTCATATTACAGGAGATGACATCGTCACTGCTTCAGAGAAACCAAGAAGAAAGACAGAAGAGAGAGGTAAGTCTCTTCATTCTTTATCAGTTCACCACAAACTCTCCTGTCTAGGCAAGTAGGTTATAACTGTATAAAGATGGTATTTAACTTTTGAAAATACATCTTGAAAAATGAGTCCGAAAAGAAATTTAAAGCATAATGTGGATGGTGAAAATGGTTTGAATTCTTTCGCAGTTTGTTCTCTTTTGGTGATGATATAAAGTATTTCAGGGTTATTTGTACCTTGGTCCTGTAGAGCTAAACTTCTTTGGGAAATTGAACAGACATGAATTTTCCCTTTCTCAAAGCATTGCTCATATTCATTCTTTTGTTGGTGTTTTTTTTCCTTACATTTTAAGCCCTACTTTTTCAACCATACCAAGATGTTAATAAGTAAATTTAAAGACCTCAGCCTGACCGAATTTTGAAATATACCCTTTATTCATCCACGGGGAGCTATATATTTTCTGAACAAATTGAAACCAACTTCATGAGATTCCGTTTCCTGTGGAATGAGTAACAGCGTCCCGAATGTTGAGCCCCGGTGGTTTTTCTGACGAGGTCCCCGTCTCTGAGGAACATATCGTGTAGACGCACTCGGAGCTGTATACATGACATGTCGTCACACGTCTAGCGACCCCCTGCAGTTTCCTCTGTTGTTACGCCATAGGGAGGGGGCGGACCAAAAAAAATTATCTTTTTTATTTTTTATGGATAAACGGAGACGAAAATTTATGAATACCCAGGGTAATTATATTCTTTATTTACTAAGCTTTACGTCAATATATGGTTGTTTTGGGTCAGGCTGAGGTCTTTAAGTATACATCTATCTGTCTTTAAAAATCATGCAGTTGATTTTTTTTTTCACTTGGAAAGGTGATGCTGTATTTAGATTCAGTTACCTTTTTGGGCATTAAAAAAATTTAAAATTATCACACTCTTCCCTCGTACTTACCTTGAAATGATAGCAGTGTACCCGAAAGTCGTATTATTTTCAATCTTTAGACATGACTTCTTGAAAAAAACTACACCTTCTTTCTTACTTTTTTTTTCGCACAGGCCGAGCGGAAACGTCTGAGAAGTGCCATTAAACTCCAGTCCTTTGTGCGGGGCGCCATCTGCAGGCGGAAGCTTATGCGATTCTACAGAGCAAAGTGGGAAGAGCTCGTGAAGACCATCAAACAACAGGATGTTGATTCTCAGATGCTTGATGCACTTCTCAGGCTTCTCCTTCGATTTTATAGTGAGAGAGAGGATGTTCAAAGATTGGTAAGAGTTTATTTGAAGATAGCAATAGAAAGAGACAGAGTGAAAGAGAGAAATACCAAGAGAAGGATAGAGAGAGCAAGTTGGGCTGACAGACAGACAAACAAGAGACAAAAAGAGACAGACATCCAGACAAAGATTGGGGGGGGGGGGCAAACGGAGAGAGAATTAGAGAGCCAGAGTAAGGGGGCATTAAAACAAAATGCTACATTGAATACCATCCTTGAGTTGCAAATATCGGGTGTCATTCTTTTAAAAAAAGGGAAATTATTGTATTTTTCTGGGCTGCTTCCTCAAGTAAAAGTTTATTATTGTAAGTCCATGTAGCTTTGCATAATTGCAGTGCTATGGAAAAAAAATTAATGGTCATACTCGTAATTATGAAAACAATTTTCACTTCAATTCAGTGATGTTACTCTGTGCATTCTTGTCATGTCTATAGTGTATCCATGGATATATCCATGATGTACCTAATTGGGATTGTTCTCTTTGATTTCAGACCTGGTTATGTCAGACAATGCTAAAGCAGAGAGAGAAGAGCGTCAGCCTGTTGAAGCAACATCATCAGACCTGGCTCTATCAGACAATGCACATTCTAAGGCTCTGCTGCAGGTATAGTATACAAATAATGAATGTGTATGAGTGCAATGGACAGAATATTTCATGAGGTGAAAGTTGAAATGATCCATTCAACGAGGCGGAGCCGAGTTGAATGGATCATTTCATCTTTCACCGAATTGAATATTCTGTCCTTTGCACGAATAAAAAAATTCATTATTTGTTTTATATGACACCTGAAAATAGTTATCCTTCTCATTTGACATTTTATGAATTAAGAAACAAGAGTGAAGGGACTTACATTTTGTTGTGCAACACTGGTCCTTTTCAGGTCAAGATGTTCATAATAGTCAAACAAGAAATTCCAATAGAAATCCAGTTAACTTGCAAAAACCGTCAGTTATTTCAAACACAATACAATCCAAAATTGTTCATAAATCCTAGGCATAAACTGCGGCATGGCCATTTTGTTTTTTGTTTACCGGCCAACCATGTCAGAGGTTAGATGCTGAGCTCGCTGTGAGGTAAATTCAGGATGAGCCAGTCACATTGCTGTGATCTTTTTTGATGATGTCATGTATGCAATCATGTATGCCTTTATTGGATTGTTAATCCATTTCCATGTTCTGTGACTGTTGTTCTGCACTTCCAAAAGGCCGTATTCAGTAACAACAAGCAATGACTAAATTGCCAGTGCTGTAATATATGCTGTTTGTTGATAGGCGTGTATAGTGTACAAGAAGTACATGTATATTGGTATTGTACTATGTAAAATATATGGATGAGACACTCTGTAGTCTTTATAAGTTGAAGAAAGGAATTACCTGTGTTGCTAGGGCAGTAAAGAGAAGAAAAAGGTCTTTATTTTTCTTTTACGGAGTTGATCTTTTATGCACATTTCGCAAAATGTCTCCCTTTGTATATTATTACGCAGGCTCCTTGAAGCACCCTCTTCAACCCCAGTTGCAATGCCCCTCCGTATGCTGGAAGTCTACACAGATGTCACCACCTACACTCAGAATGGAATCGCCCTAGATGATGCAATAACAACTGTAGCTGCCCTTCAGATGTACTTAGTGCAAAATGGTAAGTTTATAAGGCAACATGGTCATGAAATGCAAGAAAAATGTAAAAAAAAAAACACACAACAAAAAACAAACAAACAAAGGAGCTACCTGTCTCTGTGTCTGAGTATATCTATTACCTGTAGGTTACAAACAGTATTTGTGGCTATTATACATAGAATTTTTTTTCTAATTTGAAACACTTCATAAAAATAAATGGCAACATATGTGTTAATATTGATGTTTTGAATTAATAGTATAGGTTAACTGTAATTGTAGTGGTTAACATCATGAGTGGCAGTAAATAGAAAAAGTGGATCAATCGATCTCTTTAAGTTTCTACAAATATTATTATCATTATCATTATTATCATCATTATAGTTGTCATCATTTTCGTTATTGTTGATTATTATTAACTTGCGAAGGATCATCATCATCATCATCATCATTGTTATTTTAATTATGGTTGATTATTATGAAACTGGTTCAGGGGAGTACTTTCAGACTACACTATATGTATGAATGAGATACCATTAGTTTGTTTGGTTTCTCCTTATTAACAGGTTATTACAGGAATCTCAGGAGTTTTATCAACGAGAGACTGCCCCCTGGAATCGATGCGTCACACCCTCCACCTCTAGCTCAAACAAGCCTTGATCTCACCTTGAGACCTCTCAAAGTCACAGGTCAATACCCAGCCTTCAAAGGTCAAAGGTCAGTTACCAGAAAGGATTTGCACTTACCGGTAATATATCTGTGCTTCATATCATGTTGATGTATTCGTATTCACTCATTCTCCCCCAAATAAATATGACAAAATATTTGTATCTCATTATTTTCATTTTAGATACATTGTTTGTAGTACATTTGTTTTATAATTAGAGGAGAATTACGCTCAAAAATAAAGACGATAGTGTTCAAAGGTGTTATTTATTCCTACTTGTTAGACTATATATGGCTTCGAGTCAAAATATACGAGATCGATACGAATCAAATTTTTCTGAGTAAAATTTACCATCTGCTAGCAATATGTATCGTCTGCTAGCAGCACATGGGGGCTGCCATTTTGTTTATGTGTACAAGAAGATTTTCTTAATCCAAATGCTCAATTGCCTTTTTCAAAATTAAAAACCCATTTGAGATTAAAAATATAGAATAGATATGTCAATTTATTTTTAAACTGAAGATTTCCTTATATATTTCTGTTGAAAATCGATATTCGCTTAATAGAAATCTATTTTCTCGATACTGGACGTATGGGACGGAGCAAATTAATTCAAATTTTATGGATGCTTCTTCCCTGAGCATCTATAGCGGCAAACTATGCATTCACCATACCTGCCAACTCTTACGATTTTGTATCACAAAATTACGATTTTCTGAATAATGTATAGTTGTGCGAACTTATACTACGTAGATACCCTACAACTACCTTATCTTGTCTATGTGCACTGTTTATGCTTACATGTACAATGTATACGAAGCATGGGTGTGAGAACAAACAGTGTACATTGACAAGATAATGTACTGTGCAGTGAGTCCATGTTATGCATGATGGCAGTGCACGATTGTGCTATCGCGAGATAGGGAAATCACATCCCCTAATAACCGTCATTTGTCCTCTGAGAACTGATTCTAAATTTCACAAATGAGTCCAAATGGAATTTTTCATGATTCAGGTGAGAGAGAATGTCTAACTTGTTCGTAAATTTGTTGAAATGCTCTCTTGAAAAATCCCTGCTGGAATTCACTTTCCAACAGGAATGGGAGACGTTCTTCCCCAGCACCAGCGGCCTAGATTATTGGTAGTGTGGTGGGTACATTGCGTGGACATCGTGAATCGTTCTTCATGACCAGGCTTTTGTGGTTTGTTTTCTACTCTTTAACTTTATCATGGGGTGTTTGAATTTAGCTGTGGTTGAATAAATACTATCAGGGAATTCCTGGAATGTTAAAGAATTAAGATAAAGTAATTTTCCTTCAAAAAAAAAAAATGGTTCCTGGTTTTGAATTTGAGTTTAGAATTAGATCTTACTTTCTTAATCTTAGTTCTTAATCAGAACTTCAGAAGACTCAGAAGATAAGGCAACTGGGTAAGGTGATTTGCATGTGGTGTGGTAAAAAGCAGATCAATTGGCTAAAATATTAAGTTAATCATGTCAATATTTCTTTATAATGTAAGATTGAAATTTTAATTGAATTGAATTGAAAATTGAATGTACTGTAGATTTATGATTTTAGCCCTCTAAAGAACAAGAAAACGTACCAGCTTCAGAGCTTCGTTCCCTGAACCCTCAAAAGGGGCTTTGCCCCTTGACCCCATCAGGGGCCCTGAGCGGGGGCCCTTTTTGGGGGATCAAATAAGTGTCAAAAATTGCTTTTAAAGTAAAGGAAATAGGATCTTCATTCAGACCTGCAAATTATTCCCTACCATTCTAGCTTTTTTCATATCTAACAAAAAAAAATGAACAATTATTTTTGTAATATTAGGGTTCAAAAACGTGGTAAATGGTTTCAAAATAAGGCTGAGATTGCATCTGGGAGCATCTAGAACTCCAGAGCTTCCCGGGCCCTAAGGCGGGCCCTGGACCCCGGCCGGAAGGGACTTCGCGCTTCGCGCTCGTCATGTGCGCTTTGCGCACATTATGTACCCCCCCCCCCAACAAATAAATATTACTCTTTTTGGTCCTCAAAGGTTGGCAGGTATGATTCACTTGCTTTCGGATAATGGACTTGAAAAGTCAGAATGCATGCTGCATGTATTATGTTCTGCTCTGTTTGCAAACCCAAGAAAATAGATTTTTGTTAAGCAAAACCAGACAATTTAAAAGTATCATTATAAAGATTTAATTTTTATAATACATGTAAACACCCACTTTATATTTTCCGTCACATATGGGATTTTAGGTAATGAAGAAAATCAATTTAGGATTTGGATTCAAAATATCTTCCTGACTGGAACATTTCTCAATGGTTCATGTACAACTCCAAATCAGCAAGAAAATGGCAGCCCCCATGTAAATGAGTAGGAGACGATACCGGGTGTTGGAATATCTTTATTTATACCCTTATCTGATATCTTATTAGAAAATGATTTAGGCCAATAAGTAGGAATATATTACACCTTCCAATATAAGTAAATTTGTCATCAGGGCTTAATTCTCCTTTAATGACCATTATTATGGATTTACACGTGTAAAAAAAGAAAGTGTTATTTTTACATCTTGCCTTTGTCTTAAACTTTGTTTTGTTATATTCGCAAAAAATTATTCTGTGGATTAGTGGCATGTTTTTGTATTTCATTATTTTTTATCACACAAAATGGAGAAGAATAAAAGAAATGCAAATAGTAATTGTTTCCTATTCCCGATTGACTGTCTGTCTGGATTCTGCTAGGATTGTAATCCATTTCATTTCAAACTTCAATCCTTTGTAAATTCTTTCTATAGAAATATAGCCTTGTGTTCTCTGTGCCAAGAGCTGCTATGCCGGCAATCCACTGATCAAATCAGTGAGTTCCTTATACCGGCTCTGGCCCAGAGGGAGGGTGGTATACCGCCGGAACAGCTCCTTGCAGCCCTCTTGCCTTCACCTTCTGCTGGCACAGATGAACAGAACATACAGTTAGGGGTAGAGCCATCACCGTGGTTACTGTATGCTGTGATGACGATAGTGGGGCCTTATGTTGGTGAGTTACGTCTTTTGCTTGCAATTCACCCGGTAACACAAAGTGTCTTTCAGGTTTGTCACCCTCCAAAATGCCTTAAAGAGAAGGTTAAGTCCTATGATAAATTGTGGTTTCTCATTCTTCTTATGTCAGTTTGGAAGAATATCATAGAAGAAATGTCATCTCCAAAGGATTGCTCTTCAAAGAACCTCATATGCAAAATATGACGAGACATAACTGAAAAGTTTGGACCAAACATTCATGCCACATGTGTCTGTGGTCCCATATACTCATTTCTGTGAGTAGTGCATGTGACTTACAACAAGATTGCCATTTGGATGATTCCAAAACCTGACAGTATACACCAGTTGTTATCTACTGCATAATTGACCTTTCCCAATTACTTCCAGACAGTTTCTTTCACAATGTAATCCCTTGACTAGAACTCAACTGTATCTTTAAACCTAAATTGTTATGAGCAACAATCTTAAATCGGCTCTCATCATGTTCATTGAAGCCGAAATTAGTGTGTATTTTCTGTATGATTCCATTAGACGACCGTATGATTTTGGGAAATGACATCATCATTGATGCATTGTGGGGAAAGTTTGGTCCAGAAATACAGAATGCAAGAAGTAAAAGAGCTGAGTCACTGTGTGTTTCTCCTATAAAAGATGTCAGTCTCAGTCAACAGAGTCTTGAAGACTGCTTTCCTCGAAATATTTGTTTCCACTTTCTTCCTCTTACAGATCAGTTTCCTTCAGATCTTGTGATACGATACCTGCTCCTCCTAAAGATTCTCTTACCCACCCTACCCAGCGCTGAGAGGCTTCATCATATGCTTGCTGCGGATGAAGATTCGGACATGGAGGAAGATGTTGAGAGAGACATAGGAGAGGTAAATACTATAAGGTCTCTATTCCTTGGTTTATTCATTTTGTTTTGTTCATTGCAGAGCATATTTGCTGTGCCATATCTTTTGGCAGCATGATTTTTGAACATCTGTCTGCAAATTTTGAGGACTGTTTATGTTGTTGTTGCTGTTTGTTTGATTTGTTTCTGGTTATTGTTATTTTTGCTTGTTGGAAAAAAAAATTCTGCTTATATACCAGCGAATTTAAAGAGGTCAAGTAATTCGCCCAGTAAGTAAGCTCATGATATCCTTGTGTTGAGATCCCAGGTGAAAAAAAGTAATGTGCTACCATTGTCTCTCACTTTGTCATGGTCACAGTTTGGTAGTGCTTCCACCATCTCAGAGATCCGTGAGCAGTGTGTAAGACAGGTCAACTCCTCAGCCCATGTCCAGTGTCTCATAGCCACCACAACACATGGCAACGTGCCAGCCCTGATGGCACTCTGTACCTTGTGTCATTCACTGATGGTAGATCACAAGCTACATGTTCCCAGGACAAGGTAATGAGTCTGACTTACATGAACTATATCAGTGATAAGTTGTAGAGGTAGCAGTACTAGTCATTGCACAGTTGATTTTGTTGATATTATTCATTAGTAAATCTAGATATTTTGTTCATTCCCCACTGTCTAAAGGTGTCATTTGTATTAACATAAAGATTCCCAGTGGATGTAGGGTTAGTAATAAGCAGAAGTTATAGAACACATTGGGGGGTTTTTTGTTTAAAAAAGTAAGCATACTTTTCAATGTTTTATGCATTCTTAATTCATGTAACTGCTGTTAAGTTTAAAATTCACATTTCTTAGGTTTGATAATTCGATGCATTCAGCTTCCCTACCATGCACATTTCAGAACGATAATTGATTTACATATTACTTGTTACATGTTGATTCTTTGTTTATTCCCAGATTACTGTACTCTCTTGCAATCAATAAATCATTCTTGAGGCATCTCTGGATTACATTGAAGAATGTATCATCAGTATCGGTTACAGGGTGAGTGATAAAAAGATAAAAAGATTGTGCATGAATTACTTTGTGAGAAATTATTAAATACCCATTAACTTTGAGGGAATTTGATAAGACAAAGAGACAAACAGGTTATACATATGTGGAAGAATCTTGTGTGGGAAGCACCTTAGTGTATCATTTCATTTACTTAATTGTAAAAAAATCTAATGTTGCCCAGTTGGTTTGTCCATATGTGTATTTTCAGTTGGATATATCTCTCTCTACCCGGGAATAGCAAATGGGCGATTCTGTGCAGAGTTTCTTATATGACACATGACATTTATTCATGTATTTCATCCAAACATTAAGAATATCTTGATATAGTCACTGAATAATGATTCTTTCTGGTATCAGTATCATTAGCCATGGCCATATCAAGAGAATTTTCATTTATGGAGGAAATTGTATTGATATGTCATACAGGATGCTCGGCATGGAGTCGCCTAAATGAGTATTTTGGTAGGAAGGAATCTCTTGGATACTCTGATAGCAGTTATGGTAACCTGCCTGTGGCTTGGATGTTATGGGAGGAGCAGGAGCATCACTGAGTGATTAATTGGAGCATTATGCGAGAAAGCCATAATTAATATCATGTTATCTTGATTGACAATGGATGAAAGAAAAATCTAATACATGTACCTCTTTTTCTCTTTTGTCACAGAGCACGCATCCCCTTGTTACAGACAATATCCAGAGGAATAGATCTTCCATCCACTGACATCAATCGTATCATCCCTCTCCTGTCAGTCTTCTGCTCTCTCTTTGGTCATCTCCTCATGTCTCTTCATGATTCAGAGTTCTATGGTGATGATGCAGGTAAAGTTTAAAACCATGCCAATCATTTTTAAAATGATTTTTAGGTTTAATATGCACTGTCCACTATATGCAGGTGTGCAGAAGGGGCTGTACGTAATAGACGTACTCCATGAATTTGGGTGGACGCAAAAGCATGGGAATGTTGAACCAACTTAGCCAAAGAATTGACTAATGTTAAAGTGATTGAGTAACTTTGTGGAGGATTGATAAAATCTGAGCTTTCTGGCCTTACATGTTATCAGTGTATGTAATATGGTGTAAAATGAAGCCCATGTGGAAAAAAGCACTTCAAAATCATCATGTGCTTCACAAAAGTAAACATATGCAAGTGACCGGAAAATGCCAGACTCATTTTCCCCATTGACTCAGTGTTAGACTAAAGCGTATGGCCATACGCTTTCGTAAATGTGAGTATTCAGTCGCAGATATCTTAATAATAGCATTATATATTTGAAAACCTTTCTATGCCTGGCTATTTATTTATCATTCTGAACATCATTATACAAGACAGATATCAATATTCAACAATTTATTAAATCAAGCCTCCACAAAGTTACTCAATGCCTTTAATGTAAAACCAGAAAAATTTTGCGTGCATGAAACTTTCACGAATTTCGCAAGGGGTGGAGGTTTTTGTGAAGTTTCTTGCTGCCAAATTAGCTGTCATTAACAATTCGCAAAAGTTTCTGGTTTTACACTGCATCTCTTTTTGATCTTTTTTTTTTATAAAAAAGATGATAATATATTTTTATTGTAGATTGTATGCATTATTTAAAATCAAATTTTAATGAAACTGTATCTATTATTTATTCATCTTTCTGAAAACAGAATGCTATTTTACTTTATTTGTGTATTTGATCTATTTGAATAATTCTTTGTAAATCAAGTATGATACAGAGTAACAATCAGCATTGCTGATTTGTTCTAGACATGAATAAGGATTGTCCTTGATTGTTTACTGTATCATTTTCTCTGGATAGCCCGGGGTAATAATATATATCGAGTGCTTTGGGCCACTTTGGGAAAGGCGCGTTATAAATGCCAGGTATTATTATTAGGTGGTCTGTCATCGACAGACCACCTCTTAATTTCGTCAGAATTTTCTTTCTTTATTATTTATTCTTTATTTATTTTTATTTTTCCACCACTTTCTTGTTACCATGATTCCTCAATATCGGCTGAGTCAATTTTTATCAAAATCTCTACAGTTATGAGGACTTATAAGATCAAGCTCGGGTATCTATTTCAAGGTCATGAGGTCATCGTGACGTCATCCAGGCGCCATTTTGTGAAATCACATTATCAATCATATCTTCATAACGAGTCATCAAAAATAAACCATATTTGACACACATGAACTTCAGGTCAAGGGTCAACATAAAATGTCATTAAAATCTGTGCGCGCATCATGACGCGCACGTACGCGCGCGTCAAAATTTAAAAATGCTCCAAATCACTTTTTAATCAAATTAGGGTATTGTTCAGGACATTTTAAGCATTTTAAAATTTCCTGTCCGTGCGCGTCCGCGCGCGCGTTATGCGCGCGCACAGCGCGTAGAGAACGTAAAAATGCCATTTTTTCGCATGTTTCATCTTCCTGATACTATTCTTGACAATTTCCAACTATTTACAGTCATTCTCGACCTTCCGTAATGTCGTACGAGCGCATCAAACTTTCAAATTCGTGCGCACGTCAATGGGCATTCTAATGTAAAAAGTGGTAAAAACATGCCTATCTAGAATCCGCCATAGCTCCTCAGAATGCACGGAAAACTCCAAATTCCTTTACATATTCTGAAAGCCTGGGAGTTGTAGATTTGAATTCATGTAGAAATTTTGCCGATCTCATGTTCTAACGTCATCATATTTGCATATGAACTCAAAAAAATGATTTTGAAAAAATTACGTCATCATTTTTGTATTCATTTGCTAATATTTCAGTAATAGGTGATCGATTTTCTTCCAAATTTTGATATGTTATAGCTGAGACAATTCTCTACCAGATCAGTCACCACCATTTTTCATTTTGATGACGTCATCACACTGAAATTTTCAATGCAATATGCCATGTCAGAATTTTCCCTATTTGCGTGTTATGTCTATGGAAGATGATTTTTTTTCGAATCATGAATCTACATGACATCGTTCTCTGAGCAGTATCTCAGTTATTTTTGGTCTATTTTCTTCCAGATTTTAATATGTTGTAGCTGAGACTATAAGCTTTTACAAGTGTGGTCTCCAATTTTTGATCAGATGTCGGGATCATGCCCAATTTTTCAGTACAAAATGTGATTTGAGAATCCCGTTTTCGTTTACGTGTTATCTCTATGGGAAATATTTTGGTCTATTGGTCAAAGCACTTGCCTCCCATTCCGGTGACCCAGGTTCGATCCCCGGTGGGTCCATAACAATTTTTTTTTTTTGCTTCTTTTTGCCTGTCATTTTACCATCCTCTTCGACTAGTATAACATAAAAAATCACAAATCATGTAATAAACTGCCTTATTTTCCGTATTATGTCTATTAGAAAGTAGTGTGCAGTAGTTTTGTGTACAACCCTATGGAAATTGTGATTTCCTGTCCTGTATTAAAGCTAAAGGGTTAATCTGCCAAGTATCCTGTATCATCATCATTATCATCATCACCGTCATGATCATCATCGCTACTATTATATCATCGCCATCATCATTATGTCATTATTATCATCATAATCACCGTTATCATCACCATAATCATTTTACAATGACCGTTACACATTTTGCTACATTCCTGTTCTCAGGAAGCATCTCCATTCATGGCATTCTTGACATCCTATCTTCTGTTTAGTATTTTCCCATTAATATGATCATCCTGATTACAATCATGATCGTGCCAATTTAAGGACAGACCACCTAATTCGTCCTCGTGACGAATTCAATTTCTAGTTATTATTATTATTATGGGGTTAGATAAGTGCCAAGTTAGAAATAGCACCATATAATCATTTTCGTGACTTCATAGCCGTTCCAAGTATGTGTGCCGAATTGTATCATTCGCTACTTGCAATCATTCCAAATCTATTGACAGATTCAAACAGGAACAGCTTGATGCCATTTACCCGTGAGGAACTGGTGCACATGAGCATGGCTCTGCGTAACGCATGCCTGGGGATGGTGGAGCTAGCCTACCCTGAGACCACCCCGTCGGTCACCTCCGACTACTCCCTAGCCATGGCCAGCATAGGGGTCAGGCAGAGGGTGGATCCGAAGAAAGCAGAGAAGGTCATGGCAACATGGCTTCATGTCTTCAAGGTACTTTTAGATGCACTGTTTTGCTTTCACCAAGTTTGTTCAGATGAAATGCCATGTCATTGCAAATTAATTGTAAAAGCTCCTAAAAACACATCCCTAAAGTATATGGCAACATGGCTTCATGTCTTCAAGTTTGTTTAGATGACAGACTTCTGTATACCCCTAAAGTCTATATTCACTTTAATGCTGGCTGTCGACGTAATTTGACTGAACAAACGCAGAAATAGATTGTAGCTCCCTTCTGATGTCGGTCAAATAGGTGCAATAGCTTCTATTGAAATTGAATAATGACAAAAGTGTTGCTTGTCTGTTTTCCTTTGTCTGTCTGCCTTTCGTTGTCTATCCTTCAATCTATCTTTTACACTTTAACTCTGTGTCCTATATCCCCACTTTTCTCTATTTTATTCTTCTACATGAGTATTTATACCTTGATATATCTCTCCACCCTATATCACAATAATTCATCCTGCTTTCCTTTACATCAGGTGACAACTCAACTGATCAAGCAGTTGCACTCTCGTGATATCAGACGGTCATTCTGTCCACTCAACCACTGGCTGGCTCCAAATGTCCATGTCTTTTCTGAAAGGGTATTGTACCTCATTATTTAACCCATTGCTTGAAGTTGGAAAGTTGTGTTCTAATATTTTATGTACACAAATTTGTTCCCGATGGCACTTTATACCTACTTTTGAATAACACGTTTAATGCAATTGCTAGACCCAGGACACAGGTCAAGTTGGCTAGTAACTGGTAGAAAGAAATTATTGTGATGTTTTCAAGCCTAATTGTGGCATCAGGGTTAAATCCAGGTTTTTCTGACTCTTGTTTCAGTAAATGTATGGCGCAGAATCACCTATTATCATCAGTCATAGTGCAGCATTTCTCCTGTTATTCACCAGTATTAGAAAATATATCTACGTAAGAAAAATTTTAAAATATTCAAAGTCACTTAACCATTTAAATATGGAATGCAACCCCCAATGTAATTACTGATTAATCTTTATCTTTGATAGTCTCGAGGTGTCCGAGGTCATGGAGGCAGGATGTACCGCCCTAGGAGACTGCAATTCATTGCCCAGCCCAACCCAGAGGACGAAGAAGGTCCTCCTCCATCCACCCACATGGCTAGACGTCTGGTCATCCTGGCTGAGATGCCCTTTGTGATACCCTTCGAAGAGAGAGTCCAGGTATTAGTCAGACTTTCTTCATTCTTGGAAGGCAACTTGCGATTGGGGGATTTGCCCTTTCATGAAACTACATTTGTACCCTCCTCACGTTATGCAGAGCTCTTGCATGTTTAACTAAAAACTATATGAGAAATGTCTAATTTTATATCCCCTGTCATTATGTGGGAAGGGCTTGAGGAAACGTGTATAAAACTAATTTGCAAGAAAGTTGTGTATGGTTACTTTTGCAGCAATTAATGGAGACAATCTGTAGTTGGTTGCCTAGCAAGTACTCTTTTACATGAGAAAAAATATTTGTAGATATTTGTTTTTAAGAAATTAAGAAGTGCTATTGTTATCATGTTATGCTAACACCATTATCTGTAACTTTCTTCTAGGTATTTCGAGATTGGGTATTGGGTGATAAGCAGGACTCACAGGGAGAGTTTGCTGGCTTCTTACCAGGCAAATCAATTGACATCATCATCAGAAGAAACTACATCTATGAGGATGCTTACGACAGACTCAGACCTGAGAATGGTAAGTCTTGTACTGTCTCTTCTCCCTCCCCCTTTTTCGTGTAGGATTTAACATTAACTCAAATATCCCATGAACAGAAATTATCTTCATTGGCTTCTAGATTACTAAAGCACCCTTTCAAATGTTCCATAATTTTACTTGTCCAGAATTGAAAGTAATAATATACTTAATGTATTTTAATGTATTTTCTTTGCCTAGGCAGTGAAATTTTATATTGATTTGCTTTCCGACAACTGGCATTTTATATTTGTGTGTTTATACCCCTTGGGTTTGTGTGTAATATGGTATATATTTGCCATACATTTCCATTTCAGAACCTGATTTGCGAAAGAAACTTCGGGTGACCTTAAAGAATGCCCAGGGTCTGGACGAAGCTGGAATCGACGGCGGAGGAGTCACCCGAGAGTTCCTGTCCCAGCTTCTGATAACAGCCTTTGACCCCAACAGGGGTTTCTTCAAGACGACGACCGATGAACTGCTGTATCCCAACCCTCAGTCAGCCATGCTGATGGAAGACTTCACCAAGCATTATTACTTCATTGGCAGGATACTTGGAAAGGTATGTATCATCAAAGCCCTATTTATAGTTGCCATCCAATTATATTAAATCGAGTTTTGCCTGGTTACCACTTTTTTTCAGTTAAATAACAGTGTTGCCCCAGGGGACTCTCTTTATCATGCTATAGTGCCAGAGGCATTATGCCAGTGTTATTTTGATGAATTTCTGTTTTTTTATGCCTCCGCCCACCGAAGGTGGGTGCCGGAGGCATTATGTTTTCGGGTTGTCCGTCCGTCCGTCCGTCCGTCCGTCCGTCCGTCCGTCCGTGTGTCCGTCCGTCCGTCCGTCCGTCCCACTTCTCGTTACCGCAATATCTGAAGAATCATTTGAGGTAGGAATCTCAAACTTGGTACTAGTATGTATCCCCATACGAAGATGAACTGATTAGATTTTGGGGTAAGTAGGTCAAAGGTCAGAGGTCACAGAGGTCAATTTACATGAAATTACATGAAATTCTTGGTTTTTAGCACCGTTACCGCGATATCTCAAGAACTGTTTGAGGTAAGAACTTCAAACTTGGTACTAGTACGTATCCCCATACGAAGATGAACTGATTAGATTTTGGGGTAAGTAGGTCAAAGGTCAGAGGTCACAGAGGTCAATTTACATGAAATTACATGAAATTACATGAAATTCTTGGTTTTTAGCACCGTTACCGCGATATCTCAAGAACTGTTTGAGGTGAGAACTTCAAACTTGGTACCAGTATGTATCCCCATAGAAAGATGAACTGATTAGATTTTGGTGTAAATAGGTCAAAGGTCAGAGGCCACAGAGGTCAATTTACATGAAATTACATGAAATTACATGAAATTCTTGGTTTTTAGCACCGTTACCGCGATATCTCAAGAACTGTTTGAGGTAAGAACTTCAAACTTGGTACTAGTACGTATCCCCATAGGAAGATGAGCTGATTAGATTTTGGGGTAAGTAGGTCAAAGGTCAGAGGTCACAGAGGTCAATTTACATGAAATTACATGACATTACTGGTTTTTAGCCTCGTTTGAAAATGAAATGAAATAAATTTTTGTCTCCTGTGCATTTTAAGTGAAATGATTTGTAATTTTGTTGGACCAATCCTTTTTAGAGTGTACATGTATGCCATACATTTCCGATCTGGTGATGGCGGAGGCATAAATTCCGACCGCGCGCGGTCGAATATTCATCTAGTTTCTTCTTTTTTTTAGTTCATGAAACTACTTTATGCATCAATGAGAATACTAAAAGCAGATTTGGCCTACAATGTATGTGTAACATATATTAACATGGGGAAAGGTAGTTGAAATGTTGTAAGTGGTATAGGTTGAAAATCATGTTTGCATTGTTTTGCAACAAGTGAGGAAATTCAAAGAAAACCTAAGTCGGCTTTACGATTGTTAAAAGACGAGTTAGACAGTTTGTAATGCAGAGCTGCCAACTAGTACGGATTTTCCGTAATTGGTAAGGAAATTAACCATCATTACGAAAGTACGGAATGTCGGCCAAAAATTACAGATTTGAAGAAATATGATTATGCACTATTCGTATTATACGTTGCGCACATATATTTGTTATCACTCATACTTTCACACTCATATTGTATTATTTTCGCTGTTCCCGGAACTCCGCACTGTGTACGTACCTAAAGTGCATACAGAAAGGAGACTGCGAACGTACTTTCACCGCACACGCAAACTTCTAGCTCAAGCTATGAGCTCAAGCGCTAGTGGTGCGGTGCGGCTGCTCTTACACACCGAGGCGTTAGGCAGCCGGCCAGCCTGGCCCGCGGGCGGCACGGCGCGGCTGCTGCTTGGTGTAAGGCGGCAGTATGTGGAGCTGCTCCGTAGTGGAATCGAAAGGATGAATAGGGAACGTGAGTTTTTAGCTGGTTTTTTATGTTTCTAGATCTAGATAATTATATTATTCCCATTGATAATTATTGGGGTGTCATAAAGAGTAATTTTAGGACATTTTTAGATCTAACTTATACAATTTTGGTGGCAGTTGCAGTTTAAAAATTTGGTATTTGGGGACTTGCAAAAAATTACGGATTTCATCGCCAAAATACGATTTTTCAGCTTGGGGTGTACGGAAAAGCTTGGCCAGAGGTTGGCAGCTCTGGTAATGCCTGACTTATATCAAGATGTAAAGTCATATCAACTTTTTTGATAATTTTTATCTGCAGGTGTTGTATGAGAATCTGTTGGTAGAGATCCCCTTTGCAAGCTTCTTCCTCTCCAAGATCTTGACCAGACATACCAATGTTGACATCCATCATTTAGCCTCCCTAGATCCTGTCATGTACAAGTAAGTACACTCTATTCATTCATAGTTTAGTCAATGTAGATGTTATAATAATAATAATAGATTTATCATTTGAAATAATTTTGTAAGACAAACCTAGATCTATTTGGAGCCTGTGCCAAAATTGCGATTTTGACATGATTTGGAAAATTATGACTATGCTTGCATAATCACTTTCTTGTGGATCACGTAGAAAGTTCCATTAAGGATAATTTCCATAATGGCACGAGTGTTCTTATCTGGATTACTGTAATGGTCTGCTGTACGGTGCCACTGCTTCCCACATTGAAAGACTCCAGCGTATTCAAAATGCAGCTGCCAGACTTGCCACAGGTTGACCCAAATTATCTCACATGAAACCAATCCTTCCTCAACTGAACTGGTTACCTATCAAGGATTCACTTTAAGATTCTGCTACTCACCTTTCGATGTCTCCACGGTCTCGCCCCTCCTTATTTATCTGAACTTATAACTATCAGCCAACCATCCCGGTACTCTCTCCGCTCCTCACAAGGCACCATGCTTAACTATCCATCTCCCAAGATGCTGCCCACACTTGGTGACAGAGCATTTTCAACTGCTGCTCCCAAACTGTGGAATCAACTACCCCAAATTCTCCGTAACCAACAATCTCTGGATGCCTTCAAAAAGCTCCTCAAAACTCACTTATTCCGTTAATATCATTGTAAAGCGCATTTTAACATAATATATGGAAAATGCGCTATATAAATACATTATTATTATTATTATTGTTGTTGTTATTATTGTCCTTTAGGAATCTACTGTTCTTGAAGGATTACAGGGGAGATGTCTCTGACCTTGGACTGACCTTCACCGTCATGGACAATGAATTTGGAGAAGCACGGGTAAGATATACAGAAAGGATGAACAGCTCTCTCAACATGTTGCATTATAATAATGTTGCATTGGCTTTGCTTTGTCAAAGATTAGGTTAAGGTTTAGGTTTGGGGTTGAATTTAGGTTGTACATGTAGGTTAGGTATCGTGTTGGGTCCGTAACCTTGGAGTAATTGTCACAAGAGCATGTTTTACATATTTTATTTTTGTATAACTCAATCACTTGTATATCATATAGGTTTAAAGTTAACACCTTGACAAGTTTTACAAATTAACCAGGGAGTAATTGTCGCAAGAGCATATGTTTTACATATTTTATTTTGGCATAAATAAATCACTTTTATATTTTACTCAAAAAGTTAGTAGTTGCAACCGTTATTGCTCTCATTAAGTCAGGATTAGCTCCAAATAGCCAGGTGCTGTGAGAGTAACATATTTGTAGTATGGAATGTATTGAAGGATTCTGGTTATATATATTTTTTTTTCCTTTTGTAGGTTCATGATCTAAAGCCGGGTGGTTCTGAGATCCCAGTCACCGCCTCCAACAGGATAGAATACATCCATCTCATGGCTGACTTCAGACTCAATAAACAGGTAAACTTACATTAACTCTTTATTTGCAATGGATTGAAACCCTGGACTGCCATATTGTTTGGAGTATATTATACATGAACACGGTATGTGTGCCAAAAGTTGGTTGTGGCAGGCCCTTGTTTGTTCCATTGGTTGACCAAAGCCAGTAACGAGTTAATATGTGCACAATTAATACCAGATTGATTATTGATATGTTAAAAAAAAAAAACACTCATCTAGAGCATCATAGGATGACAACGATCTGTTAACAGAAATCGTTTTGTGATAAGATTACATATTTGCGTTGTTAGGTAGCTTGTGTAAAAGGCACACGTTACAAATCCAATCTTCATCTGAAGTAAACATAGCGGTATACATTTCTAGCTGTAACATTTACATTTATCCAGCTTTCTTAATTATTTTCTCAGTAGTTTGTATGTACAGTACATGTACCCAGAATGACATTTCATTACTTCTGTTGGGGCTGAAAGCATCATATTGTCATTCTCCGATCTAAGTTTATAATGTGATGTGCAGGCGGGTGTTAGAGGAGGAGAATCTGTATTATAGATAAACCTGTATTTTGCCCGACATGGCACCAATAATAGCTTGTGTTGTTGTTAGTGCAGACTATTCCAAAGAGATATCAGAACTGGTTGAACTTATCTTTTTTGTCACATAGCAAATATGATTCAATTCTTGATCCAATAATTTTGTTCCTTTCAAACAATGAAGTTGGGATTGGAGGACAAAAGCATGTGAGGATCTTGGAAAAAGGGTAGTTTGTCAGTTCTCACATAGGTTTATCTTACTGTCCCAATTTGTCGACATTGTAATTCAGCAACTTGCACAGGTCATAAACTTCTCACAGAATGACCCGTGGCAGTTTTGTCACCAAGTTGTGGATGATTTTTATCTTCTTGGTTATTGCGATTCCTTGAGGGTCTGTTCTATGTAGCTGGGATTGAGCTTTGCCTTCAGGAATTTCAGAACTTTTTCCTTTTCCTTGATGAAACAAGTACCAAACATCATGTGAGATTTCTGTGTGGATTTTCTACCTCTGTCACATCTGCCCAAAGGTCTGGAAGACTGAACGACTTCTTTTCATTGACCCAGTTGCATAAGTCACATTTATTCAGAGATATTTTCATTTTCTTCATAGAATCCTTGATGCATTTGAGCAAGTCTGTATTTCCAACTTTCATCAGGTGTTGCTTGATATTTTTATGGATATAAGATATAAGTCAGCTGTTTTGAGATCTATTTGAAACAGATTGAGGTTTTAAACAAAGTTTATAGAGGTAAAAGGCAGGCACTGTATTGACATATTAGGAAAGATTTTTAAAAATTCCATGCATTATTTCTTTTTCCATATCTTTATTCCCAGATCCGACCTCACATCCTCTCCTTCCGCCAGGGACTATCTGACGTCATTGATCTAGAGTGGCTCCGCATGTTCAACCACCAGGAGCTTCAGGTCCTCATCTCTGGAGCCTCAATGCCCATCGATGTCGACGACCTCCGTCAGCACACCAACTACTCCGGGGGCTACAAGGATGACAGCCCTGTCATCAGGAACTTCTGGCGGGTGGTGGATAGCTTGACAAATGCGCAACGGCGGCATTTGCTCAAGTTTGTTACCAGCTGCTCCAGGCCACCCCTCCTAGGCTTCAAGGTTAGTATAATGAGATTTGTTTTCAAATTGCTTTTCAGATTGCTATCACCTGTATAGCAAGACCACCTTCTATAGAGATTTTTGGGGGGCTTTCCTTGAAACATGTCTTTTATTGAAACGCTTGTCACTGGAATCTGTATTGAAAGAGCACTTGCCTATCAAGACCACCTTTCCAGTATTAATTGAGCTGTCTACACATACAGATTTTATACAAGTTTTTAACCAACATCAAAACTAATCTGTGTTTATGATGATAATATGAATATAGTGTATAACACATTTGTTTCACACCCCTGGCAAATCATGTTTCTAAATCTGCTGTAGAAAAGCCATGGATGTGTATTTACTATGCTACTGTCTCCCCCCCCCCCCCCCACCCCCTCCCACATTAATATGTGTTGTAGAATTTGTTTTTGATAGGTCACTTTTATTGTTTCCTCCAAGAGAAACATTGTGTTCTAGAATCTTTCTGTAGGAGCCACATCATTTCCCTGTGTCAGCCTAAAAAAAAAATTTTCACCATGTATATTCTTTCATAAGGAATAAGTGAATTAGAATTACTGATTTGTTGTATTTGTAACATAAAAATGAGGTAGACCTACATGTACTCTACATGTATATGAATTGCTCTCTCTACACATTTTGGTTTCTATGCTCTTCTAGGAACTGTACCCAGCATTCTGCATCCACCATGGTGGCAGTGAGCTGGATAGGCTACCCACGGCTAGCACATGTATGAACCTCCTCAAACTACCAGAGTTCAGCAATGAAGAGACTTTGAGAGAGAAGCTGCTCTATGCCATTGAATCAGGAGCTGGTTTTGAGCTTAGCTGAGTGCAAGAAGGACCGAAAATCATGGCAAATGCCAGTCAGATGTATTTGAACTTCCTCAACTTTAACCCGAGTTCAGCGATGAAGAGACCCTGAGAGAGAAACTGCTCTATGACATTGAATTGGGAGCTGACTTTGAGCTGAGCTGAGTGCAAAGAGGACCTAAATTCATAGTGATAAGGAGATGTATATGTTCAAAGGGTGAAGCACTGATAGAAAAGCTTCTCTATGCAATTGAATAAAGAACTGGGTGCAAAGAGGACCTAAGTTCATGGTTATAGCAGACATATATGTTTAAAGGAGAGTGTCGGGGGAAAGGAGAGTGTCAGGAAAGGAGAGCTGTTCTATTTATTTAATCAAAATAAGGTTGTGCTTGGCCAAATGTGTATAAGGCAGAGAGAATGCATAGAGAGGTGAAATGCTCTATTTTATCAAAGAAGAAGCTGCTTTTAACAGAACTGAATAAAAAGAACCTTCATATAAAGTAGCAAAGAGATGTGTTCAAAGAAGAACACATGGTGAGGAAATCTCTATGTGATCAAAGTGAAGTGTGGAATAGGTGAGAAAAATTGATATGGCGTTTATACCAAATATGTACAGATAATGTTACAGAAAAAAGGTGCAAGATACGAAATTCTGCTCTATACCATCAGATCAGGCTTTGACAGGATGTGTAGGCTTTGCAAAAATCTATATGGCATATTTATGAATCAACAGATGGAAAAACAGTCAGACAGGCTGCTGCTGTATGCAATTAAAATTAAATTGGGATAGATCTGGGCCCTGTTGCATAAAACCTACCATTAATGGTAACTCTGATATCAATGGTAACTACCATGGTAACATCACTCAACAGCCAATCAAAAATCAAGCTTTCCATGGGAGTTACCATTGATGGCAAAGTTACCGTTGATGGTAAGTTTTATGCAACAAGGCCCAGGATATTAGAACATAACATCTTACTAATTACACATGTACTTGTAAAAGTAGAGGTGTCGTGGTCGAGTGGTTTAAACACTTGTCACGAGATGCGAAGCTCGTGGGTTCGATCCCCGGCACGGCACTTATGTCCCTGAGCAAGGTATTTTATCTACATTGCTCCTCTCCACCCAGGTGTTAAATGGGTATCCGGTAGGATGTGAAAATCACTGTGGATTGATCAGCATCGTGAGTGTCTGCAAAGGGCACATGGCTGGAATGCTCCCCAGGGAGTAGAGAAGGTGCACACACTGTGTGCGTGCAAGCCATGAATCCGATGACCGGGGTAATAATATGTCTGTGAAGCGCTTAGAGATATCGTAGATGTATTGGGCACTATATAAATCCAGAATATTATTATTATTAACAGAGAAAGTTTAGAGAAAGAAACTACCAATGCCATTAAATATGGATTTTGCAAAGGTGCATGTTGCATGTACTTGCTGGGCCCTGCCTTTTAAATAGATTAGTTTGATTTTGATTTCAGCTTCTAAGATGGCAAAGTGGCGATCATAACTTTGTGATTGACTTGATGAATTGCAAACAATTCTGATTAATACCGTCTCTTTATGAGACAGCCCAGGGTTCTCGTACCCAATACCGATAGCATCAACATGGCACCGAACATAATTCAATACACGTACGTATGCATGGAGTGTTATGGATGATTTCAGAATACTTAATCTCGCAGCCCATGTGCATAGAAATTAATTATATATATATATTTTTTTAATTATTTTTAATTTTTCACGACAAGATAGCAAATGGATCTTGGGTTCTCGCCAGGATTTAATTTAATGAATTTCCCGGAAGTGACCCAATGATAATTTCCTAGTGATATATTTCCTCATTGACTGGGATCATTTCCTGAAATAATATGTGGATAGGACCTTGATTGGAGTAATGATAACCAAAGCATGATAATATATTGAGTTATATTACATTAATAGTCATTTTTCAGGAACATATATGTTTATGTTCTCCATTATCTTACTGTGGATTGCATTGCTAGAATATACTTTGATTCCTGCTTCCTTAGAAATATTTTGCAATATCTTTTCAATTTATATTTAATGATATTAATGTTGTCTCTCATGTCACTACATTTTCTTGGTCCATTTTCGTCATAGTGTCTAATTGTAGTATCATAAAGTAATTTATCAATGAATACAAGTATTTAGATTTTCAGTTCCTTCTTAAGAAAGAAATGTCATAATATTTATGAAAGTTTATTTCTTGTGAGTGAGCTTTTGAATTTGACAGTAAATAATTCTTGAAATTCCCCAAATACTAAACTCTGACTCATAATAATAATGGCATAGCCAACACTCATTCAAGTCCATCCACATGCATTTAGCCTGAGGGTAGCCATTTTTGTTCGAAAGACTATTGAAGGACTGTGTTTGGAAGGACTGTCATTGTTATCACAGTATAAAGTTAGTGTTCCTCCTTCCTCTTTCCCACCATTGTCTGTATACAAGCGACTTGCAGGGGAGCATTTCATCAAGCGTTTTGTCAGAGATTTTTACCGACAACTGTTATAAGCTACTGAAATCCTTGCATCTGATTGGCAGATAGTGAATTTGTCGGTGAAAATCACTTGATGAAAGGCTCCCCAGATCTTTGTCAGAAAGATCCATTGTCAATAATCAACCCATTGTCAATAATCAACCCACCATAAAGCCTCTAACAAATTTCAGTTCATTGTTGTTTAATATGTGAGTAGGAATGTTTACCCTGATTATTTTCTGAATACTTGCAACAAGACGTGGGGTAGTATAGATGTGTCTACTCTAAAACCAGAAATGTCAGTTGTAAAATTAAATCCATCGTATTTAGGTAAACCCATTGATTGGACTTACAAATTTTATAAACTATCTTAAGACTTTATATTACATATTCTTTTTTTAGTGAGTTTAGGTAAAAATCGACCTTTTAGGGGGGAGGGGGGGGGGGGTTGTTTGATATTTTCTTTGAAATATGTTCTCGTTTAGTAATTTATTCATAGTCTTTTAATAGTTACAGGTACATTTCGTATACCTGAGCTTGGAAAGCTCATAGAAGCTCAGACAAACTCAGTTATTCTGTCTTTTGAGCAAATTATGATGCAAAGTACTGTAAAGTGCATGTACCTTGTGATTTTTTTTGTTGTTGTTGTTGCTTTATTGTACCACTATTATGAAGATGCTCAAATGTTCATCCTCTGTCAGTAGTTTGGGGTGATGGTTCATACTAAATTTTTTCATTTGTTTTTTATTTACATTTGTTTTCAGTACTTATGTTCATGTTTGCTACTTCTTTTTGGCATATTAGTTTCTCCTTATTTATAAAAGAGTACAATTTTGAATGCACAATGGAACAATATTTGTTATATTTGTATTGTATGTATCAAAATATAAACAGGACTATTCAACTACCGGTTGCACTTTGCACATGTAATCCTTTGTTTTGTTCTTAGATTTGTTAAGAGCTTTTAACGACTTGCGTGACATGGGCAGGAAATGCTGCCCAATCTCTCTTACATATCTGAAAGTGAAACGCAATTGTGAACTTTGTTTCCAAGGAAGAATTTATAAAAAAAACTTTCATGTTTGAAACTGTACAGTACAGAAGGGGTCAACATTCATGCCTATTATGCAAAGGATTGTGAGGTTATTGAACAAAGCCAATATGAATATACAATCAAGAATGTGTAGGATACTCCTTGGAATTTTAGGGTTTTTCATTTTTTTCTACAGCACTGTCACATTATCTTCCAATTTCTCATCACGGTCACCTTTACATTTCATCTTCAATATCATCAAACTCTTCATATCACGGTTATCGGCTGCATCAATACCATGATCATTACCAACGTCGTCCTCACCACCATCATCATCTTTATTCTCACCACAACCAGCATCATAAGGGCAATCCCATGGTTACATTACATTTGGAGAGATTTGAGTTAAATCTTACAGGACCTATGGCATGCAAGTACATGTTGATCTTTGATGATGTGTATTTTGTTCTGTACATCATAAAATTTACAACCATTTGATCTGAATATGTGTCATATATTTTTAAATATTTTTTTGTAATTATTTTATTTTACCTGTTAAGCCCCGCCCCTGAAAAATCTTTCGGAGTCTGATTCTTCACATGACATCATCAGTCAATCATCGGTCACCTAAAACAAGCCAAACAATAGACACTGGTTTGTACCTATCCCTCAGTTTAGCACCTGCTCGCAATAGCATCACATGTTTTAATACAATACCAAATCATAAACTCTCAATCACAATAGCAGATGCTATGTCAGAAATGCTCCAGCTCACAGGAAAAGAAAGGTACTGAAAATCTGTTGTATCAAAACACATGATGCTATTGTGAGCAAGTACAAAACAGAGAGATACTTTACATACCAGTGTCTTTTGTTTGGCTTGTTTTAGGTGACTGATGATGTCATGTGAAGAATCAGATTCCAAAAGATTTTTTTAGGGGCAGGGCTTAGCAGGTAAAATAAAATAATTTAAAAAAATATTTAAAAATATGACACATATTCAGATCAAATGGTTGTAAATTTTATGATGTACAGAACAATACACATCATCAATGATCAACATGTACTTGCATTCCATAGGTCCTTTAAGCTCCTGTTCTCTTACTACAGGTGTTGGGTAAATGAGTTTTAGTTACAACAATGCACACATATTAGAGTACCTAAATACAGTATTGAAATTCAGAAGAAGAAACATACTTTCTGCCAACACTTCAAATGTTCAATTAATACTCGCCTAACATTTTTCTTTTTTAATTATGTAATGTGAGTTACCAAACATTTGCAGGATTGGCAGAAGTATGTTTCTTCTGATGAAGTATTGATACTGTATTTAGGTACATGTACTCTTATTATGTGTACATTTGTGTATCTAAAACTCATTTACCCAACACCTGTAGTAAGAGAACTGGAGCTTAGATTGTAACTCAAAACCTCTCCAAATGTAATGTAAGTAACCGTGATATTGCCCATAATAATCATCACAACCACCACTACAACCACCACTACAACCGAACTACTATCAACAGCAGCATACTAGTAGTCATCATATCCTTCCCATCCCAAAACCACCACATGCATAATGGCTGAATTAACCTTTTAGTCACTGAGGATTACGCGCATTGTAGTCATTTACTCACTGAACTCGGTCTCGGTAAACCATCTTGCAGCATAGACTCTCTGCTGTATGCAAATCTTTCAACAGCAAAGCATCGCTTCAATGCGGATCTAAATCGCTTATGTCTAAAGAAAGTTTCAGCGCCCAATATCCCCTACAATACATTTGCTGTAGTGTTACACAGGTCAAATTCCACAGGCGGTCCTGGGCTGTTCAGTTAATAATAAGAAGGGCGGTCCCAGGCAGTTTAGTGACTAAAGGGTTAAACTAAATATAATCATCCTCGTATCATTTACATAATGATCATATTATCATCATCGCCAAAATAACCACATCTTTGTAATCAACATCATCAGTGACATCAACATACCCTCATTATGATCCCAATATTCATGTAAATAATATGTATTCCTCATCCTACTCCATGTAGCATTATTATCACCACCAGGGCCCCGTTTCATATAACTTGTTATCAAAAACAAAGTTACAATAATTGTAACTGAAATCCTTGAATCTGATTGTTTGAGAGCAAATTTCTCATAGAAATGAGGCAGTTATTATCGAATAAAAGTTTTATGAAACAGGGCCCAGATCATTAAGGAATTGTCATAGTCAAGGGGGGAAAAAACATGCAAATTCACAACATAGTTTTGAACACGTACAAACAACCTTTTCTCAGGCTTCAATTATAAACAAGATGAATGCGACTGCGTCTCCTATATGCCTCCACCTAAATTCAGTTGATGGCTCAAACTGTTCTAGAAATATTTGATAACGAGGCTAAAAACCAGTAATTTCATGTAATTTCATGTAAATTGACCTCTGTGACCTCTGACCTTTGACCTACTTACCCCAAAATCTAATCAGTTCATCTTTCTATGGGGATGCATACTGGTACCAAGTTTGAAGTTCTCACCTCAGATAGTTCTTGAGATATCGCGGTAACGGTGCTAAAAACCAGTAATTCCATGTAATTTCATGTAAATTGACCTCTGTGACCTCTGAACTTTGACCTACCTACCCCAAAATCTAATCAGTTCCTCTTTCTATGGGGATACATACTGGTACCAAGTTTGAAGTTCTTACCTCAAATAGTTCTTCAGAAATCGCGGTAACGGTGCTAAAAACCAAGAATTTCATGTAATTTCATGTAAATTGACCTGTGACCTCTGACCTTTGACCTACTTACCCCAAAATCTAATCAGTTCATCTTTGTATGGGGATACATACTAGTACCAAGTTTGAGGTTCCTACCTCAAATGATTCTTCAGATATCGCGGTAACGAGAAGTGGGACGGACGGACGGACGCACGGACGGACGGACAACCCGAAAACATAATGCCTCCGGCACCCACCTTCGGTGGGCGGAGGCATAAAAACATTGCAGTGAAATGACATTCATAGTTTCATACATTTTACTGTGTAAGAAAGAGTTTTATTGTTTTCCAAAAGTTCACATCAACTGTAAAACTAAATCTTGTAGGGAAACCAGAAAAGAAAGATAGCTAGGGACAATTCAGGGAGGTCTCTTTATTGATAGAGGATTGCCATCATTCTTTTGCCTGTAAGTAATGATTACTGAAACAAACAATTCAATTTAAATTTAATTTAAATTACTTAGCACATGGTGTAGCTGACATACTGTAAAATTAAAAAACATTAAAAAGCATAATAAAAATGGGTCTCTTTCGAAAGTTATTACATATTTTCAGAAGCCATGCTCTAATAACATATAATTTACACTGTACCCTATAAATTGTTTCTTTGCAGATGTCACAGTTTTCACATCATTGTCAGAAACAATGCAACAATAACACATCTTTTGTACCTTCTGAGAAGTAAATATTTACTGTGCATGTAATTTGTTGAGCCTAAATAGCTAGCATGAATAGACCGGTTCTGTAATGTATTCAAATTTATGCCCATTTCTTCTCTGAGCACCTAATGATGAGCTATTCCATTAACCTGCTTTTTATAAATGAGCCTCAATGCTTGGAATCCAGTTTGCATACATTACTTGTTGCTATGTTCGGCAAGCTTTCAGATTGTCAAAAACAACCTTTGTTTGAAAGGTATGGATGAAATTTGAATACAATACTGAAGCGGCTGTGGCATTTAATTATTTGAATTATTGAACTCAGAACACAGTGATGGGGATTACAGCATCTCCTAATTAGTTAAAGCACACACAAAAGGATTATAACAAAAGGTTATTTTTCATAGCTCTCTATATGGCAAGATTATAAGTTTAGTTAGAGGTGACAAACTATCAAATACTGGCTCTACCTACAATCACTACTACAAGGTGGGCGATTCCGTGCACAGTGTCCTGTTTGACAAATTACATTCATCCATATATTTCATTTAAGAATATCTTGATATAGCCACTAAATAATGATTCTTTCTGGTATCAGTATCATTAGCCATGGCCATATCAAGAGATTTTTCATTCATCTATGAAATATATTTGATAAATGTAATATGTCATACGTGACACTCTGCATGACGAAAACATCCCTTAGAAAGAAAGGGCATCACATTTACAGGGTTGTTCTTAAGGGATTACATAGAGCCCTTCATGTAACCCCCTTAATCCTATTATAGCCCCCATTCAGGGTATGACAGTTGTATTCATGAAGCAGGGAAGACCAAGCTAGCTTTAATGCTTGAGTGATCTTTACAGTGTAGCATTAATAAGCATATCTCCTGGACTCTTGAGATAGGTGCCATGGATAAGAAATTCATTCATGTAGACCACTTTGCCATCAGAACAATTATTTTATAGTCAGTTATTCCTTTATGCATTGGTTCTTGGTTGAAAAGTGGTAAATACTGCATTGTGAGCAATCCATGACCAAGCAATGTGCATACTACTCTCTCGACATTCTCAACTTCTCTTTCTGTCTGAATAAAACTCTGTATTCTCCATTCTTTTAGTTTCTGATCCCTCTTTTCCTTTCTTCCTCCTTGTTTTTATTATATTTCTTGGCCCTCTCTCCATCTCTTGGTCTCTCTCCCCTGTCGAGTTTGTCTTCGCTCACTCTCTTATTTTTTTAAATCTCTCCCTTTCTTTTCCCTTTCTTCAAATTGGTATCTTTTTCAGGGTCTCTTTCTTGTTCTCTCTTCTCTATCCATGCTCTCTTTCCCACTTATATTTACTTTGTCTCTTTTACATTTGACCATTGACCTTACAAACCAAGAGTCCATCTCCTCCAAGTCATGTAAAAGTCCTGATATAGTGATAACAAACTAACAAATCTTTAATTTCATGCATAATGACTTCTATGACCTTTGACCTTCGACTTCTAATCAGTTCGTCTCAATATAGTGATGCATGCATGCATACTATTACCAAGTTTGACGTTAATGGCTCATATTGTTCAAGATTGAAAGGAGGCTGAAAGCCTGAAATTTCATGGTAAATGACCTTTGTAACCTTCGGCATTTGACCTGATTATACCCGAAATCTTATCAATTTATCTTATTACAGTGATGCATACTAGTTTGAAGTTCATACCTCAAATGGCTCTTAATTTCATAATTGACCTCTGTGACCTTTGAACTTCGACCTACATACCCAAAAATCTAATCAGACTGTCTCCCTATGGTGATATCAACTAGTACGTTTTAATTTCATAGCTGTTAACAAGAAAGCGAGATGGACGGAAGGACGGACAACCCGACAACATACCGGTAATAACTCCGGTAGCACCTTCGGTGGGCAGAGGCATAAAGCTGTAAAATATATTGGGTATATAGAATTATCTTTCATGAGCCATTCTTACACATATCTATATCCTAAGAAAATAGCTATAAATTATTTCGAATCAGTCTAACTACGCCATTCTTGGCCATTCGATTTTGCGTCGTATTTCTAATTCATTTGTTGTTTCATTTGTTGTTTCATTTCGTTTGTAGATTCTCTGCAATTCATGGGCCAGACCAATTTTTATAGTCGATAGAATCATTTTGCGTTGTGCATTTAATTCATTTATTGTTTTATTCGGGTTGTAGATTCAGCTAAGTTACGCCCCAAATCAATTATCCACAGGTTTAAAACATTTTACGTTGTATACTTCATTCATTTGCTGTTTCCTTTGGGTTGTAGATTCTTCGTAAGTTAGGCGCCAAATCAATTTCGATTAAAAAAAAAATATTTTGCCCCGTATATTTCATTCATTTGTTTATTTTATTTGGGTTGTAAATTCGTGTAAGTTAGACCCCAAATAAATTTCTGATTCGATAAACATATGTTGTATCGTATATTTATTCATTTTTTTTTTTATTTTTGGATTGTAAATTCTCCGTATCTAACGCCCAAATCAATTTTCGATTCGATAAAAAAGTGTTGCCTCGTATAATTCATTCATTTGTTTTTTTCATTTGGGTTATAGATTCCCGTAAGTTAGACCCCAAATCAATTTTCGATTCGATATAAATATTTTGCCTCGTATATTTTATTCATTTGTTTGTTTTATTTGGGTTGTAGATTCTCCGCAAGTTATGCCCCGAATCAATTATCCACAGGTTTAAAACATTTTACGTTGTATACTTCATTCATTTGCTGTTTCCTTTGGGTTGTAGATTCTTCGTAAGTTAGGCGCCAAATCAATTTCGATTAAAAAAAAAATATTTTGCCCCGTATATTTCATTCATTTGTTTATTTTATTTGGGTTGTAAATTCGTGTAAGTTAGACCCCAAATCAATTTCTGATTCGATAGAAATAGGTTGCCTCGTATTTTTATTCATTTGTTTCATTTGGGTTGTAAATTCTCCGTATCTAACGCCCAAATCAATTTTCGATTCGATAAAAAAGTGTTGCCTCGTATACTTCATTCATTTGTTTTTTTTCAGTTGGGTTATAGATTCCCGTAAGTTAGACCCCAAATCAATTTTCGATTCGATATAACTATTTTGCCTCGTATATTTTATTCATTTGTTTGTTTTATTTGGGTTATAGATTCTCCGTAAGTTACACCATAAATCAATTTTCGATTCAATAAAAACATTCTGCGTTGTATACTTCATTCATTTGTTTCATTTGCGTTGTAGATTCTTCATAAGTTAGGCGCCAAATCAATTTCGATTAAAAAAAAAATATTTTGCCCCGTATATTTCATTCATTTGTTTATTTTATTTGGGTTGTAAATTCGTGTAAGTTAGACCCCAAATCAATTTCTGATTCGATAGAAATAGGTTGCCTCATATTTTTATTCATTTGTTTCATTTGGGTTGTAAATTCTCCGTATCTAACGCCCAAATCAATTTTCGATTCGATAAAAAAGTGTTGCCTCGTATACTTCATTCATTTGTTTTTTTTTCATTTGGGTTATAGATTCCCGTAAGTTAGACCCCAAATCAATTTTCGATTCGATATAACTATTTTGCCTCGTATATTTTATTCATTTGTTTGTTTTATTTGGGTTATAGATTCTCCGTAAGTTACACCATAAATCAATTTTCGATTCAATAAAAACATTCTGCGTTGTATACTTCATTCATTTGTTTCATTTGCGTTGTAGATTCTTCATAAGTTAGGCGCCAAATCAATTTCGATTAAAAAAAATATATTTTGCCCCGTATATTTCATTCATTTGTTTATTTTATTTGGGTTGTAAATTCGTGTAAGTTAGACCCCAAATAAATTTCTGATTCGTTAAACATATGTTGTATCGTATATTTATTCATTTTTTTTTTTTTTTGGATTGTAAATTCTCCGTATCTAACGCCCAAATCAATTTTCGATTCGATAAAAAAGTGTTGCCTCGTATACTTCATTCATTTGTTTTTTTTTCATTTGGGTTATAGATTCCCGTAAGTTAGACCCCAAATCAATTTTCGATTCGATATAAATATTTTGCCTCGTATATTTTATTCATTTGTTTGTTTTATTTGGGTTGTAGATTCTCCGCAAGTTATGCCCCGAATCAAGTTTTGATTCAATACAAATTATTCTCTGTTGTATACTTTAATTCGTTTGGTGTTTTTATTTGGGTAGTACCTTCTCCGTAAGTTACACCCCATATAATTCTGCGTTATATTTCATTCAATTGTTGTTTCATTTGGGTGTAGATTCCCCGTAAATTAAGCGCTAAATCAATTTTCGATTCGATAAAAGTATTTTGCGTCTTAGTTCTAATTTGTTTGCTGTTTCATTTGGTCTGTACTCTGTAGATCCTTTGTAATTATGAACCAAACCAATGTTATATTCGACATAAACGTTTTGTGTTGAATACTTCATCCATTTGTTATTTTATTTGGGTTGTAAATTCTCTATAAATTACGCGCCAACTTATAATTTTCATTTCGATAAACACAATTTGCGTTATATACTTCATTTATTTCATATTTAATTTGGGTTGCATATTATCCCTAAGTTAAGCGCCAAATCAATTTTCGATTTGATAAATGTATTTTGCGTCTTAGTTCTAATTTATTTGTTGCTTCATTTGGTTTGTAGATTATTTATTTATGCGCCGAACCAATTTTATATTCGATTTAAACATTTTGCGTTGTATACTTCATTATTTCATGTTTTATTTGGGTTGTAGATTCTCTATAAATTACGAGCCAACTTGTAATTTTCATTTCGATAAAAACATTTTGCGTTGTATAATTCATTCATTTCGTATTTTATTGGGGTTGTATATTATCCATTTTTCGATTCGATAAATTTATTTTGCGTCTTAGTTGTAATTTATCTGTTGTTTCATTTGGTCTGTAGATTCTTTGTTATTTATGCGCGGAACCAATTTTCTATTCGATCTAAACATTTTGCGTTGTATACTTCATTTATTTCATATTACTTCGTCTCCAGCGTCTCCAGAACTGGGCTGCTCGTCGTTTTTCAAGTCCGCCGTGACACACCAGCTGAACCTCTTTTATGTAATCTTCACTGGCTCCCTGTTAAACAACGTATTATCTTTAAACTGCTGTTATTAGTATTTTTCACAGCATAACAAGAAAGATATAATTGTTTTGAATGAGTTTAATTTTTTCATTCTTGGCTTAACGCAGTATACTGTTAAGACGGTGGAAACTTCATAGTGACTGGAAGAAAGTCTATAATTATAGTAAACGACCCACGCCCCCCCCCCCCTCTCTCTCTCTCTCTCTCTCTCTATATATATATATATCCCAAGGTTTTGTTAATCCTGAAGCATCACTTTAGGTGTGGTGCTACCGAGGAACTCCTTTTATACGCGGCCACAAGGCTCTAGTACAATAATAGTACGCACGTATGTACGTATGGGATCGGTTATTAAAGTGACAATCACTTTGTAACAAATCACAGCAGACTCAAGTTTATTGAAGTTCAAATAAGATATATTTATTCGCTGTGCTTCATGAATATCTCAGGTTCCAGATCAGAGTAGTCTAAGCAATCAGCCAAGAAGGCTCTCCTCTTTCACGTTCAGAACTCTTCTCCCCCTCTAGCCTTTGGATACCCGCTCATATATAAGAATCTACTTTTGGCATTTACTTTATTTACTTTGTTGGGAGATGGACAAAAGGGGGTTTGATGATTGGGAAGACAATGGCAGGTTAGTCTTTGTTGTGGGATTTGGGGTTCTCTTAAGCTATAAATATTTAGAGTTTTATTACTTGGGATTAAATCATTAAATAGAAGTTCTTAGAAGTGGGGTTCAAAGAAGTGGGGATCTGGGCATCAAAGGGGGTTGTTCTTTAAATGGGGGTGGTGTGTGTCATTTTATCTTTTATTAGCAGGTCTATAGATTTATATCAATTTAACCACTACATAACAATAGGATTAACACGTGAAAACATGGATTATAAGAATGATTATTGTTCCTCTAGTATTACCTTGAATTTAGTGTAAATGTGGCTTACATGTAATTTGAGAATTTGAAAAAGCTTAATGAAGGCTCAAAAAGTGGAAGGGACCCCGCATAAATCCCCGGGAATGTGCATGCTTTTGGCCTTCTATATCTCCCATTAGGTTAACACGCAAAAAAGAGGGATTTTTGAATGATTATAATTCACCCAGAATTAAATTAAAATTTTGAAAAATGTGCCATAAATAAAATTTGAAGCTCTGAAAATGTTTAATTAAGACCCAACTAGTTCGAATAGACCCCGCATAAATCCTCGGAAATATGCATGCTTTTGACCAAGAAAAGTGTCGCCTGTCATAGGTTTACACGCGAAAACAAGGAATTTTCTAAACCTAATTCGGCGAAATATCTATCGGATTTTAATTTGCCATCTTTTCCTATAATATGTCTTAGTTTGTAAACTCCTTTTTTGTGCATCTTCTCGTCGTATGTACAATTTCCTTTAAATCGAACAAGCTTATTATTTAAAATTACCACATCACCAATGTACCGGTTATTACTGCTGACACCACTTATATGTCTCGTATTCACCCAATCTTCTAATATATTCATATAAAATTGCGGAGCTGTCACTTTTAATAATACTAGTAAATATTCACACGAAAATATGAATTCTCCACCTATGTGTCTAGTTACAAAGTTAAAATACTTTTCCATTTCATATCTTCATCCTTATTTAGAAGAAGGTTTATTATCGTAAAAATGTTTGCGCTTTTCTATCATATTAAAATTTAATACAGGAAAGTTTTTAATTAATATGAACTGTTTTGACTCAGTTTATACTCCGTCATTCTCGGCTTGACACAGTATTTGTAAACCGGTGTAAAATTATCCATATAGCAGCCGGGGAAGACAGATACTCAATATCTCTCTCATCTCTTCTCTCTCTCTCTCTCTCTCTCTCTGTCTCTCTCTCCCTCACTTCCGGTCAACTCGGGTTTTCGTGATCCTTGAACATCACTTTTGGAGTAGGTCTGTAAGAGCAGGGACATTTCCCTGGTATAACGTAATAGTCTCCTTACGCGGAAACTCAGTGTTGGCGGGGAAGCAGAGGCTATAGAATTATCCTTATAGCCCTTTTCACAGCTTAACAAGAAAGATATAATTGTTTTGACTGAGTTTAATTTCTTCATTCTTGGCTTAACGCAGTACTGTTAAGACGGTGGAAAATTCATAGTGCCTGGAAGAAAGTCTATACTGTAAACGACCCCCGCCCCCCCCCCCCCCTCTCTCTCTCTCTCTCTCTATATATATATATCTATATCTCTCTCTCTTCCCAAGTCGGGTTTTGTTAATCCTGAAACATCACTTTTCGGAGTACGGCTGTAAGAGTCTTTCCCGAGGAACTCCTTTTATACGCGGCCACTGTTGGTGGGCGAGTGAAGGTGGGGGGGGGGGGGGGGGGTGGAATTAGAGCCGTTGCCTGAATATTCTGAAATGGTCTCGACGCGGTATTGTTGGAATTTAGGCCTCAATATCCATTGTTTTATTCGATTACGTGGGCAAAATATATAACTCAACATCCATTCATAAACAGGACAGGCACTTACTTTCATCAAGACGGGAATGAACATAAACTCTGATCTTAAACAAGTAGAAGGAGAAGAAGAATACTATTATTATGATCAAAATGTTTGCGCTTTTCTATCATATTAAAAATTAATAAAGGCAAAATTTTTATTTTAATATGAACTGTTTTGACTCAGTTTAATGAACTCCGTCATTCTCGGCTTGACACAGTATTTGTAAACCAGTGTAAAATTATCCATAGCAGCCGGAAGACAGATACTCAATATCACCGTCTCTCTCCTCTCTCTCTCCCTCTCTCTCTCTTTCTCTCTGTCTCTATGTCTCTCTCTCCCTCACTTCCGGCCAACTCGGGTTTTCGTGATCCTTGAACATCACTTTTGGAGTAGGTCCGTAAGAGGAGGGACATTTCCCTGGTATTACGTAATAGTCTACTTACGCGGACACTCAGTGTTGGCGGGGAAGCAGAGACTATAGAATTATCCTTATAGCCTTTTTCACAGCATAACAAGAAATATATAATTGTTTTGACTGAGTTTAATTTCTTCATTCTTGGCTAAACGCAGTACTGTTAAGACGGTGGAAAATTCATAGTGCCTGGCCGAAAGTCTATACAGTAAACGACCCCGCCCCCCCCCCCCCCCCCTCTCTCTCTCTCTCTCTCTATATCTATCTATCTCTCTTCATGTCGGGTTTTGTTAATCCTGAAACATCACTTTCGGAGTACGGCTGTAAGAGTCTTTACCGAGGAACTCCTTTTATACGCAGCCACTGTTGGCGGGCGAGTGAAGGTGGGGGGGGGGGGGGGGGTGGAATTAGAGCCGTTGCCTGAATGATTCTGAAATGGAATTTAGGCCTCAATATCCATTGTTTTATTCGATTACGTGGGCAAAATATATAACTCAACATCCATTCATAAACAGGACAGGCACTTACTTTCATCAAGACGGGAATGAACATAAACTCTGATCTTAAACAAGTAGAAGGAGAAGAAGAATACTATTATTATGATCAAAATGTTTGCGCTTTTCTATCATATTAAAAATTAATAAAGGCAAAATTTTAATTAATATGAACTGTTTTGACTCAGTTTAATGAACTCCGTCATTCTCGGCTTGACACAGTATTTGTAAACCAGTGTAAAATTATCCATAGCAGCCGGGAAGACAGATACTCAATATCACCGTCTCTCTCCTCTCTCTCTCCCTCTCTCTCTCTCTCTTTCTCTCTGTCTCTATGTCTCTCTCTCCCTCACTTCCGGCCAACTCGGGTTTTCGTGATCCTTGAACATCACTTTTGGAGTAGGTCCGTAAGAGCAGGGACATTTCCCTGGTATTACGTAATAGTCTACTTACGCGGACACTCAGTGTTGGCGGGGAAGCAGAGGCTATAGAATTATCCTTATAGCCTTTTTCACAGCATAACAAGAAATATATAATTGTTTTGACTGAGTTTAATTTCTTCATTCTTGGTTAAACGCAGTACTGTTAAGACGGTGGAAAATTCATAGTGCCTGGCCGAAAGTCTATACAGTAAACGACCCCCGCCCCCCCCCCCCCTCTCTCCCTCTCTCTCTCTATATATATATCTATCTCTCTCTCTTCCCAAGTCGGGCCACTGTTCGCGGGCGAGTGAAGGGGGGGGGGGGTGGAATTAGAGCCGTTGCCTGAATATTCTGAAATGGTCTGGACGCGGTATTGTTGGAATTTAGGCCTCAATATCCATTGTTTTATTCGATTACGTGGGCAAAATATATAACTCAACATCCATTCATAAACAGGACAGGCACTTACTTTCATCAAGACGGGAATGAACATAAACTCTGATCTTAAACAAGTAGAAGGAGAAGAAGAATACTATTATTATGATCAAAATGTTTGCGCTTTTCTATCATATTAAAAATTAATAAAGGCAAAATTTTTATTTTAATATGAACTGTTTTGACTCAGTTTAATGAACTCCGTCATTCTCGGCTTGACACAGTATTTGTAAACCAGTGTAAAATTATCCATAGCAGCGGGAAGACAGATACTCAATATCACCGTCTCTCTCCTCTCTCTCTCCCTCTCTCTCTCTTTCTCTCTGTCTCTATGTCTCTCTCTCCCTCACTTCCGGCCAACTCGGGTTTTCGTGATCCTTGAACATCACTTTTGGAGTAGGTCCGTAAGAGCAGGGACATTTCCCTGGTATTACGTAATAGTCTACTTACGCGGACACTCAGTGTTGGCGGGGAAGCAGAGGCTATAGAATTATCCTTATAGCCTTTTTCACAGCATAACAAGAAATATATAATTGTTTTGACTGAGTTTAATTTCTTCATTCTTGGCTAAACACAGTACTGTTAAGACGGTGGAAAATTCATAGTGCCTGGCCGAAAGTCTATACAGTAAACGACCCCCGCCCCCCCCCCCCCCCCCCCCCTCTCTCTCTCTCTCTCTCTCTATATATATATCTATCTATCTCTCTTCATGTCGGGTTTTGTTAATCCTGAAACATCACTTTCGGAGTACGGCTGTAAGAGTCTTTACCGAGGAACTCCTTTTATACGCAGCCACTGTTGGCGGGCGAGTGAAGGTGGGGGGGGGGGGGGGGGGGGGGGGGGGTGGAATTAGAGCCGTTGCCTGAATGATTCTGAAATGGAATTTAGGCCTCAATATCCATTGTTTTATTCGATTACGTGGGAAAAATATATAACTCAACATCCATTCATAAACAGGACAGGCACTTACTTTCATCAAAACGGGAATGAACATAAACTCTGATCTTAAACAAGTAGAAGGAGAAGAAGAATACTATTATTATGATCAAAATGTTTGCGCTTTTCTATCATATTAAAAATTTATAAAGGCAAAATTTTAATTAATATGAACTGTTTTGACTCAGTTTAATGAACTCCGTCATTCTCGGCTTGACACAGTATTTGTAAACCAGTGTAAAATTATCCATAGCAGCCGGGAAGACAGATACTCAATATCACCGTCTCTCTCCTCTCTCTCTCTCTCTCTCTCCCTAACTTCCGGCTAACTCGGGTTTTCGTGATCCTTGAACATCACTTTTGGAGTAGGTCCGTAAGAGCAGGGACATTTCCCTGGTATTACGTAATAGTCTCCTTACGCGGACACTCAGTGTTGGCGGGGAAGCAGAGGCTATAGAATTATCCTTATAGCCTTTTTCACAGCATAACAAGAAAGATATAATTGTTTTGACTGAGTTTAATTTCTTCATTCTTGGCTTAACGCAGTACTGTTAAGACGGTGGAAAATTCATAGTGCCTGGAAGAAAGTCTATACAGTAGACTTCACCGACGTTGATGTTCTACATCAACGGGACAGACGTATCCCCGCACTGCGGTACGGGTGCGGGACTGGAGCTCTTCCTTTCTTTTGCTTTCCCATTTTCTTTCCTTTTCTTTTTATTTCCCTTAAACTGATAGGAATTAGAGAAAGACCTCTTGAATTTGTAAATCCAAGTATGTTAGATCTCCTAGCGTATTAAAAATGATAATAATAATAATAATAATAATTAAAAAAAAGAAAACTAAAATAAAAGTATATACCATTGGATAGAATATCGGAATTTAATATGGGAAAAATAGTCAAATCTGACTGGTTGCCAAACAAAAAACAATCACCCCCCCCCCCCCCCCCCCCCCCCCCCCCCCCTCCCTCTCTCTCTATATATATCTACATCTCTCTCTCTTCCCAAGTCGGGTTTTGTTAATCCTGAAACATCACTTTTCGGAGTACGGCTGTAAGAGTCTTTCCCGAGGAACTCCTTTTATACGCGGCCACTGTTGGTGGGCGAGTGAAGGTGGGGGGGGGGGGGGGGGGTGGAATTAGAGCCGTTGCCTGAATATTCTGAAATGGTCTCGACGCGGTATTGTTGGAATTTAGGCCGCAATATCCATTGTTTTATTCGATTACGTGGGCAAAATATATAACTCTACATCCATTCATAAACAGGACAGGCACTTACTTTCATCAAAACGGGAATGAACATAAACTCTGATCTTAAACAAGTAGAAGGAGAAGAAGAATACTATTATTATAAAAATGTTTGCGCTTTTCTATCATAGGCCGCAAGTTTTTAATATGAACTGTTTTGACTCAGTTTAACTCCGTCATTCTCGGCTTGACACAGTTTTTGTAAACCAGTGTAAAATTATCCATAGCAGCCGGCAAGACAGATACTCAACATCACCTTCTCTCTCCTCTCTCTTTCTCTCTCTCTCTCCCTCTCTCTCTCTCCCTCTTTCTCTCTGTCTCTCTGTCTCTCTCTCCCTCACTTCCGGCCAACTCGGGTTTTCGTGATCCTTGAACATCACTTTTGGAGTAGGTCCGTAAGAGCAGGGACATTTCCCTGGTATTACGTAATAGTCTCCTTACGCGGACACTCAGTGTTGGCGGGGAAGCAGAGGCTATAGAATTATCCTTATAGCCTTTTTCACAGCTTAACAAGAAAGATATAATTGTTTTGACTGAGTTTAATTTCTTCATTATTGGCTTAACGCAGTACTGTTAAGACGGTGGAAAATTCATAGTTCCTGGAAGAAAGTCTATACAGTAAACGACCCCAGTCCCCCTCTCTCTCTCTCTCTCTATACAGTCAAACCTGTCTATAGCGGCCACCGAAGGGAAACGGAAAAAGTGGCCGCTATAGACAGGTCGGCGGCCATTTTAATTTTTTTGCACATACACTGTTACACGCAACAAAGTTAGTGTACATGCATCCATAATATATCACTTAGGAAAACAAGCTATAGATCAACAGATTTGACGTATAACATGTCATAATATATAAATGCTAAAATAATATGCTTTGTTGTCAATAAATGAGAAAACAATAGATATACGAGCAATCTGTGTAAAATGAATTTTCCCTCAAATTACCACGTACGTACCACCCGCGGTAGACTGCTTTTCTTGATTTTTATAGTCTTAAAACGATGTCTAATCATGCTTTTGCTTCCTGTCAAAAAATTACAATAATAAGTTTATCTTTTGAATAAAATCGTGCAATCAATTTTCATTCAATAAATATTTGCCTTTTGAATGGTTTAAAAGAAGTTTTAACTGTTTTTGAGAACAGGCGATAGAAGGTGCTCGCTTGCATTCGTCGAAAGTGCGAACGTCGACAATGGCCTGGATCGCCGGTGGACGATCCGAGTCGAGTTTTCACGCCGTTTTTCATTAGGGAAATCTCTCGTACATGAAATCGTTATGATTGATCTTTAAAAAAAATAATACTTGGGTAGTATTTTATTATTTTCACTTTCTAAAAAAAATCCCTCCTTTATTATTTTTTTCAAAAGTTTTAACGCTTTAATTTTTTTTTTTTTATAAATCTTTTAAAAATAAAAAGTTATATTGAAGTGTACGAGCCTGCGCTATTGCGCAATGGCGATCAATATCAATGCAATGCCGACCGCTATAGCTTAGGACAACAATACAACTAAAGTGCAGGGGATTGCAGCTGGATGGTGCGAAGATTACGTAAACGAACAATACTAGTGCTTAATTCTTACTAAAAAGACTTTTAATCTCTAATTAGTCGGCAATGTGGTGAAACTATTAGATCTTCATGGCCATTGTAGAATCTATTCACGACGTTTGTGCGAGAGTGTGACTGAGCTAGGACTCGGTAAACTCATCGCGCCTATGGCAAAAACTACTTTTTTGTGCATGAAGCTACGGCTCGACTCGATAATAGTGGCCGCTATACGCGGTCAGATATTGTCCGAGGGATACATAATGGGTGGCCGCTGGCCGTGTTAGGCAGGTGACCGCTATATGCAGGGTCTACAACACAGTAATTTCCTGCGGGGGATTTTTTGGTGGCCGCTATAAGCAGGTGGCCGCTACAGACAGGTGGCCGCTAAGACAGGTTATATATCTCTCTCTCTTCCCAAGTCGGGCCACTGTTCGCGGGCGAGTGAAGGGGGGGGGGGGGGGGGTGGAATTAGAGCCGTTGCCTGAATATTCTGAAATGGTCTGGACGCGGTATTGTTGGAATTTAGGCCTCAATATCCATTGTTTTATTCGATTAGGTGGGCAAAATATATAACTCTACATCCATTCATAAACAGGACAGGCACTTACTTTCGTCAAAACGGGACTGAACATAAACTCTGATCTTAAACAAGTAGAAGGAGAAGAAGAATACTATTATTATGATCAAAATGTTTGCGCTTTTCTATCATATTAAAATTTAATAAAGGCAAAATTTTAATTAATATGAACTGTTTTGACTCAGTTTAATGAACTCCGTCATTCTCGGCTTGACACAGTATTTGTAAACCAGTGTAAAATTATCCATAGCAGCCGGGAAGACAGATACTCAATATCACCGTCTCTCTCCTCTCTCTCTCCCTCTCTCTCTCTCTTTCTCTCTGTCTCTATGTCTCTCTCTCTCCCTCACTTCCGGCCAACTCGGGTTTTCGTGATCCTTGAACATCACTTTTGGAGTAGGTCCGTAAGAGCAGGGACATTTCCCTGGTATTACGTAATAGTCTCCTGACGCGGACACTCAGTGTTGGCGGGGGAGCAGAGGCTATAGAATTGTCCTTATAGCCTTTTTCACAGCTTAACAAGAAAGATATAATTCTTTTTTTGTTCTGACTTGTGTTTTTCATTACAGATCGAGCATACGATCTTTAACACTGGGAGTAAAAATGCCTAAAGATTTGTTTACAAATTAAAAATTCCTCCCCAGTCAAGCTTCTTCGTTTACTAAAGATATAATTGTTTTGACCGAGTTTTATTTCTTCATTCTTGGCTTAACGCAGTACTGTTAAGACGGTGGAAAATTCATAGTGCCTGGCCGAAAGTCTATACAGTAAACGACCCCCGCCCCCCCCCCCCCCCCCTCTCTCTCTCTCTCTCTATATATATATCTATCTATCTCTCTTCCCAAGTCGGGTTTTGTTAATCCTGAAACATCACTTTTCAGAGTACGGCTGTAAGAGTCTTTCCCGGGGAACTCCTTTTATACGCCGCCACTGTTGGTGGGCGAGTGAAGGGGAGGGGGGGGGGGGGGGGAATTAGGGCCGCGGCCTGAATATTCTGAAATGGTCTGGACGCGGTCTTGTTGGAATTTAGGCCTCAATATCCACCGTTTTATTCGATTACATGGGCAAAACATATAACTCTACATCATTCATAAACAGGACAGGCACTTACTTTCGTCAAAACGGGAATGAACATAAACTCTGATCTTAAACAAGAAGAAGGAGAAGAAGAATACTATTATTATGATAAAAATGTTTGCGCTTTTCTATCATAGGCCGCAAGTTTTTAATTAATATGAACTGTTTTGACTCAGTTTAACTCCGTCATTCTCGGCTTGACACAGTATTTGTAAACCAGTGTAAAATTATCCATATAGCAGCCGGGGAAGACAGATACTCAACATCACCTTCTCTCTCCTCTCTCTCTCTCTCTCTCTCTTTCTCTCTGTCTCTATGTCTCTCTCTCCCTCACTTCCGGCCAACTCGGGTTTTCGTGATCCTTGAACATCACTTTTGGAGTAGGTCCGTAAGAGCAGGGACATTTCCCTGGTATTACGTAATAGTCTACTTACGCGGACACTCGGTGTTGGCGGGGAAGCAGAGGCTATAGAATTATCCTTATAGCCTTTTTCACAGCTTAACAAGAAAGATATAATTGTTTTGACTGAGTTTAATTTCTTCATTCTTGGCTTAACGCAGTATACTGTTAAGACGGTGGAAAATTCATAGTGCCTGGAAGAAAGTCTATACAGTAAACGACCCCGTCCCCCCTCTCTCTCTCTCTCTATATAATTATATATCTATCTCTCTCTCTTCCCAAGTCGGGCCACTGTTCGCGGGCGAGTGAAGGGGGGGGGGGGGGGGGGAATTAGAGCCGTTACCTGAATATTCTGAAATGGTCTGGACGCGGTATTGTTGGAATTTAGGCCTCAATATCCATTGTTTTATTCGATTAGGTGGGCAAAATATATAACTCAACATCCATTCATAAACAGGACAGGCACTTACTTTCATCAAAACGGGAATGAACATAAACTCTGATCTTAAACAAGTAGAAGGAGAAGAAGAATACTATTATTATGATCAAAATGTTTGCGCTTTTCTATCATATTAAAAATTAATAAAGGCAAAATTTTAATTAATATGAACTGTTTTGACTCATTTTAATGAACTCCGTCATTCTCGGCTTGACACAGTATTTGAAAACCAGTGTAAAATTATCCATAGCAGCCGGAAAGACAGATACTCAATATCACCGTCTCTCTCCTCTCTCTCTCTCTCTCTCTCACTTCCGGCCAACTCGGGTTTTCGTGATCCTTGAACATCACTTTTGGAGTAGGTCCGTAAGAGCAGGGACATTTCCCTGGTATTACGTAATAGTCTCCTTACGCGGACACTCAGTGTTGGCGGGGAAGCAGAGGCTATAGAATTATCCTTATAGCCTTTTTCACAGCATAACAAGAAAGATATAATTGTTTTGACTGAGTTTAATTTCTTCATTCTTGGCTTAACGCAGTACTGTTAAGACGGTGGAAAATTCATAGTGCCTGGCAGAAAGTCTATACAGTAAACGACCCCCCCCCCCCCCCCCTCCCTCTCTTTCTCTCTTTCTATATATATATATATATATATCTATATCTCTCTCTCTTCCCAAGTCGGGTTTTGTTGATCCTGAAACATCACTTTCGGAGTACGGCTGTAAGAGTCTTTACCGAGGAACTCCTGTTATACGCAGCCACTGTTGGCGGGCGAGTGAAGGGGGGGGGGGGGGGGGGTGGAATTAGAGCCGTGGCCTGAATATTCTGAAATGGTCTGGACGCGGTCTTGTTGAAATTTAGGCCTCAATATCCACCGTTTTATTCCATTACATGGGCAACTCTACATCTATAACTCTACATCCGTTCATAAACAGGACAGGCACGCAAAATACTTTTATCGAATCCAAAATTGATTTGCCGAGTAACTTACGGGGAATCTTCAACTCAAATGAAACAATAAATAAATGAAATATACGACGCAAAATACTTTTATCGAATCCAAAATTGATTTGGCGAGTAATTTACCAGGAATCTACAAGTTAAATGAAACAACTAATAAATGAAATATACGACGCAAATTACTTTTATCTAATCGAAAATTGATTTGGTGCGCAACTTACACTCTGAAATATTGGGCAAAATTTTACCCAAATTTTACCCAACATGAGGGTCCTTATGAGTCCGACCAACTTTTGGGTAAACTTTACCAATTTCATTCTTATTTTTGACCAATGTTGGGTAAATGCATGTAAAAGTTGAGCAAGATTTAACCAACCTATGCCCAATCTTCATTTACCCAGTGGCATTTACCCAACATTTCTAAGAGTGTACGGGGAATATTCAACTCAAATGAAACAATAAATAAATGAAATATATGACGCAAAATACATTTGTCGGAGCGTAGCTTACGGATAATCTACAACCCAAATGAAACAAATGAATCAAGTATTCAATTCAATTCAAAAGTATACATTTATCGAATCGAAAATCGAATCAGAGTGTAACTTAAAAGAGAATCCACAACCCGAATGAAACAACAAATGAATGAGATATTCAACGCAAAATACTTTTATCGAATCGAAAATTGATTTGGTGCGTAACTTACGGGGAATATTCAACTCAAATGAAACAATAAATAAATGAAATATATGACGCAAAATACATTTATCGAATCCAAAATTGATTTGGCGAGTAATTTACCAGGAATCTACAAGCTAAATGAAACAACTAATAAATGAAATATACGACGCAAATTACTTTTATCGAATCGAAAATTGATTTGGTGCGTAACTTACGGGGAATATTCAACTCAAATGAAACAATAAATAAATGAAATATATGACGCAAAATACATTTGTCGGAGCGTAGCTTACGGATAATCTACAACCCAAATGAAACAAATGAATCAAGTATTCAATTCAATTCAAAAGTATACATTTATCGAATCGAAAATCGAATCGGAGTGTAACTTAAAAGAGAATCTACAACCCGAATGAAACAAAAAAATGAATGAGATATACAACGTAAAATACTTTTATTGAATCGGATACTGACTGTTATGTTAAGTTTTCTGAACTTGATTTAATGTAACTATACATAAATGTTTTTTTCCTGGCCTCTTGACTTCTCTTTAAATATCACTTTCGGAGAAAGGCTATATAAATGTAGAGTCCAATGAGCTCTTTGTCAATGTTGGCGGGCAAGCCGATTGGATTTAGAGCCTTAATAATATGAAATGGTATAATAGACCTCAATATTTATTTCTTTTTTCCCCCAATCATTTACATGGGGGAAAAAACACATGACAGGCAATATTTGCTACAATCATAACGGGAATGAAGATGACATTTAAGGAAAAAAAGCGGAGGAGGAGAAGAAGAAGGAACAAAAAAAGAAGAAGAAAAAACAAAAGGAGAGGAAAAAAGAAAAAGAGGGAAGAAAATCATGATGCAAATGTGTTTGCTTCTCTCTTATAGCACTGTTCATGACAGGTTTGAAGCTAGGTCTGGATCGCTGAGTCTCATGGGCTGGTACGGTACCTGTGCATGTTATACATGTAGAGTTCAGTGGTACATTGACTTTTACGGGAAGTGCAGTGGTAGTGGTAGGAGTAACGGTAATCTCCCATTGTTTACTTTAATTAGGGTCTGTGTGTACCCAGGATTACGGTAATGGGATTACGGTCTTCTAAGCAGACCTTCCTGAAGTTAATCCGCAAGATTCACCCTGTAAATGTGATGTGCTAGAACCCGAGTTCAGAGGGGTTTACTCTGGTTCAAAGCTAAGGGCCCGTTTTCGTAATGACATTCTCCTAGCTAAATTATACGGGACATTATTTTTACACTGCTTAGGGTGACAAGATTTAAAATGCAAATATTGGTGAGTGTCTGTGACTTTATAGAATATGTCTGTCTTTAACAAATTATCTTCCTTGATTATTTTAATATCTAAGAAATTTATTGAGCTACAATTAACATTCCATTTAAAACCAATTGCTGGGTGTAATTCACTTAGTAACTTATGTAAATCATTAATATCTCCAAATTCAGTTTTCCAAACAATAAAACAATCATCTAAGTATCTAAACCAATTTTTTTCAAAATACCTTTTAACTTCAACATTATAATGTGTTTCGACGCGCTCATAGAGTTTCTCCTCTAAGTATCCCATGAAGAGAGTAGCATAAGTCGGGGCCATTTTTGTTCCCATTGCAGTTCCACGTTTCTGTACATAATTATTTCCATCAAAATGGAAGGTGTTATTATTCAATATAAAATTGACCGCGTCTAATATGAATTGTGAAGAAAAACGAGAATCAATTTCTTCCGGATATTTATTAATCCAATATTGTATACCTTTTAGACCTTCACTATGGGGTATGTTAGTGTACAAACTATTAACATCATATGTAACAAAGGTTGATTCAAATGGCATATATATATATAATTGTAAGGAAATAACATATACAACAGCTTTGGCAACTCTCGTGGAAATAAATACAATGTGAAAGGAAATGAGAGAATAACGGTTGCGTAACTTAAAGGAGAATTAACACTAGAATATAACACTATGAACACGGTGACAAAGAGAGCGGACAATTTATGCAGCTCCTCATTGGTACCCTCCACAATAGCTCTAGTAGACAAAAGGACATCCCTTCACTGCTATTATGTGACACCTGTTCTACATATTTTTACAGGATAGCAATGAATGGATGTTCTTTTGTTAAAAAGTGCAATTGTGAAGGGTACAATGAGGAGCAGCATAAATTGTCCGCTTCTTTGTTCGTCATGTTCATAGTGTAAATGTACTTATGTTCAAAGGTGTAATATATTCTTAATCATTGACCTGTATCACTTTAGAAATAAATATCAGAAAAGGGTTTAAATTAAGACATTCTAGCTCACGGTATCATATGCTAACACTTTACATGGGGGCTGCCATTTTCTTGATGACATGGAGTTGTACATGAACCATTGGAAACCGTTCCGGTCAGGAAGATATTTTTAATCCTCCAGCTAAATTTCTTCTCTTCATTATAGAAAATCCCCATATATGATGGAAAATACATAACAGGTGTATACATATATTCTAAAATTGGAAATTTATAAATTTCTTTTTAAATTCTCTGGTTTTGCTAACTAGAAATCGTTTTCTTGGGCTTGCCTGGCAGAGCAGAACATAATTTATACAACGCGAATTCTGACTTTTGAAGTCCATTATTTCAAAGCAGGTGAATGCATAGTTTGTCACTATTGGCGCTCGGGAAAGTCATCTGGCATAAATTTGAATTAATTCGCTCCGTCGTGTACGTCATAGTATCAAGAAAATTGATATATATTTAGTAAAATCGTAATGTTAAAAGAAATATAAAACACATTTTCGTTTTTAGAATATATGTATATATATGTTAATTACTTCAAATCTCAAATGGGATTTTGTATCAGGAAGAAAGACAATTGTGCATTTGGATTAAAAATATCTTTATGTACACATCAAGAAAATAGCAGCCCCGGGTATCGCTAGCAGACGATAAATCTTGCTGAGAAAACCTTGATTTATACCCATCTCGTACATTTTAATGCAAAACTACGTAGGACAACAAGAGGAATAGATTACATCTTTGAATATAAGCACATTCATATTATGAGGTTAATTCCCCTTTAAATCAAAGTTCCCCAGAGCTGTCCTCCTTTTTGAAATTTTTCCAAAGGTTGAAAAAATATCTCCGCCGGGAATCGAACCCGGGTCGTTGGCTTTGAACGCCAGTGCCTTAACCACTAGACCACGGAGACGGGTCAGTAGTTTCGGCGACATTGTATTTATTTCCACAAGAGTTGCCAAAGCTGTTGTATATGTTATTTCCTTACAATTGTTTATAATTATTCTAATGTATACATGTATCTCAAAGCATTCGCTTGGATCCAGCTGAGGCATACAGCATTGTCTTTGTTCAAAACTCACCTGCCCCCGACAAAGGAATTAAGGTTGAAGATTTGTCAATATGTAGGTCAATTGAATCAGGTGTCGCCGAAACCACTGACCAGTCTCCGTGGTCTAGTGGTTAAGGCATTGGCGTTCTAAGCCAACGACCCGGGTTCGATTCCCGGCAGAGACATTTTTTCAACCTTTGCAAATATTTCAAAAAGGGAGGACAGCTCTGGGGAACTTTGATTTAGGTTACGCAACCATTATTCTCTCATTTCCTTTCACATTATAACAGATATCTACGTCCACACAAATACACATACACATACACACACACACCCACACACACACACACACACACAGAACGATATTTTTAATTTCTCTCCTCTTTTGGGGGCGGGGTAATCACGTTGGCAGTTACTGTAAATGATTCATTTAGATTACACGAGTGGTCTATGATCTAACCTGTCTAATAAATCATTGATATCAAGATGAAGAAGCACCTCATTTCAATCTACTTAAGGAGTATTTATCAAACCCATTCCGTATGGATTCAAGCTAATATTGAGGCTACCAGTACCTTGTTATCAATGAAATAGTGACAAGAGGTTTCGATTCTCAAGCCGGATTCGCGGTAATATGCTATAACATAGGATAGTACAGGGTCTTTATATGCAGTCATAATATTGACCCAGATAACGAAAGATGAAAGATGACTAAAAATTAATGGTAAAACAGGTCACTTTTTTCAAATACCACCTTTCTTGAATAAATAAAACTGAAATATAATCCCATCTGAATCTTTTGCCTTAAATAAAACTGATCATAAAAATAACTGATTCTATGAAAAGTAATCCTTTATTCCACATAATGCCTTACCAATTTCTCTGTAAATTGCCTGGAACTTACGCTTTTCTTTACTTTATTTAATCCCAAGAAATTACATCTTGTCTATTTCTCTGTAACCTCTCGGCCTGCAATATAACATTTTATCGTTTCATTTCCAGTAATCCATGGTAAAATAGCTTCGTTAATATTTATAATCTTTAGAAACCAACCAATCTTTCTGCTCAAATCCATGCATACTCAGTAATCCCATACATATTCTGCCCAGTACAACTTGGCTACTTACACTAATACTGAGAAAGTAATACGTTCCATTCCTCTTAATCGACTTCAAAAGACTTATTCATAGAATCGCAATTATTAATACAAGGTACATTTAGTTTATTTGCATTGAAACAGAGAATTGACAGTAATAAGCATTATGCACTGGATCATAGTTTCAATTCATATATGTTTGGAGAAATAAATCTTGACAGTGAATTTGTAATCAACTACTGGAAAGGACAAGTGAACTCAGTGAATGAATAATGGCACTCCATCGATTTCCTCCTTTATAAAGAACACGAATTTTTTCTTACGGGTACTTATTGAAAACGGGGCCTATTGACCAGGGCCCTACATAAATGGCGCAAATCCTGACAGAACCCCCCCCCCCCCCCACTGAGCGAATTTTGGAAGTCTGGCGATTTTTGTTGTTGTTGCCCCCCCCCCCCCCCCCCCCCCCCCCCCCCCTTATGAGGCATAAGCTGATGAAGTACACAGATCCAAATTAGAATTTAAACTTGCGAACAAAGTTCATTTATAATTGCAAAATATTGATTAATTAATATACTACATCGAATAACAAAATCGAACAAGAAATATTCTTTAGAATGTATACACAAAGGTGACGGTCAAAGAACTGCTTTCAAAAAGCATGACGTCATCAATTATTTTCAGACCATAATTACATAAAGCAACCCGACTTGTGGTCGATACAAGGAATCTAGTTGAGTCTGAAGTACTATAGAGAAGCTAATAATAATTTCGGTTTTCATTGCAGTGGTCAGTCAGCTAGTATTACTTTATACAAATTATAAGATATGGGTTCTCGGAAGGTTTGCTTTCGCTATTAGCTTTTTTCCAACCTCTTATAATAAATTTGTACAGGCCTGGGGGATAATAAACTGAGAATAACCATGAAAACCCCATCGTTCATAAATTAAAGACCTTCTGTTAAAATGCAATTTATATTCCTTTATGGTGTATACTATTCGTCAGACTAGAGTTGACGAAAGATGCTTATTACTATCACAACTTTTGAAATGGTAATATAATTGTATATATATATATATATATATATATATATATATATACATGCACTTTATTATTATTATTATTATTTTTATTTCTTTTTTATTTCTTTTTTTTTGGGGGGGGGGTGGTTTCATCAACACAAATTTGCATTTTTATTGAAAAGTATTGTTTTCTTCTCTTAATTTAAGATAGACCTTTTTTCAGTCCTATATAGCTCCCTTGAAATTACCTTTTAACGGGATATACTTCTTTATTAATCATGTCAGTTGCTTATTTCCCTTTACGGTCTTTAATAAAAAGATATAAACGAAATATCTATTTATATCACAGTTGATTGTATTCAATAACGTATATAATTTGGTAAGGAAGTACAGAAAACCCACACAATTGTATACTCAATGAATTATAAAATTAGAGCCACATTCTTTAATTCCCACTGGGAACTACTGAACATATCGAAACCATTTTGAAGTTATTTCTTCAAGGAAGCAATGATTTTGCTTTCGTTTCCGCCCTCTTATCAGAACAGTGAAAAGAAGGATGAGGTAAAGTGCAAGGCTGGTTTTTCTTTTCTTGCTTTTCTTAAAGTTGGATTCATTTAGTAATCATTGTCTTGACAGGCAGTGTAATTTCGACTGTTTTACCGATATGTAAATAATTATATGCATTAATCCATGCGGTCTTCTCCATTTTATCTTTTATTTCCAATTCATGTTGATAAAAGGGTATTAAAAAGTACCGTTACAGTCTTGAAAGTTACATTTCTTTCGACCAACTCTATTATGTATATGATGCGTTAACATATTACCGGACGCTTAACAATATACTTTCCAATTACAGAAAACTCTGTAAATGAAATATCTTGGGAATAGACCGGTTCTGTAACGTATTCAAATTTATGCCCATTTTTTTTCTCTGTGCACCTACTGACGAGCTATTCCATTAACATGGTTTTTTTTAATAAATGAGCCTCAATGCTTGGAATCCAGTTGCATATATTACTTCTTGCTATGTCTGCAAACTTTCAGGTTGTCAAGAACAACCTTTGTTTGAAATGTATGTATAAAATACCGAAGCGTTCTATTGCATGAAAACAGGAGAAAATGAAGTCGAACATTGTCAAGTAACTTTAACGAATTGTGTCCTAAGAGTTTTTACAGCATAGCAGACCCTACTAAGTGATTTTAATACCGGACACTTTCATCATGCAGGTTTGATCAAACATAGAACCAAAACCAAACTATGACTCAATTTATCAGCTATTTAAGATTGTAGAGAATTTTTATAATAATCAACATGGATTTATTATTTTTTAATCTAAAAATTCGCTCAACATGAAATATTCGAAGGTTTCTCTCACCACAGTTAATCCGAAAACTAACTGCACTGCAAACAAAAATGCATAATATATATTTGTACACTTAAGACTCTAATGCGGCTGCGCTAGTTAGTATTCAATTGGAATACAGCAGCAGCACTAGTGGTGGTGGTAGTAGTAGTAGTAGTAGTAGTAGTAGTAGTAGTAATAGTATTGTTAGTAGTCGTAGTAGTAGTAGTAGTAGTAGTAGTAGCAGTAGTAGTAGTTAGTTGTAGTAGCAGCAGTAGTAGTAGTAGTAGTAGTAGTAGTAGTTAATAGTAGTAGCAGTAGCAGTATTAGTAGGAGGAGTAGTTAGTAGTAGTAGTAGTAGTAGCAGCAGCAGTAATAGCAGTAGTAGCAGTATGGTAGCAATAGTAGTAATAGTAGTAGTAGTAAGAGGAGGAGGAGGAGTGGTAGTAATAGTAGTAGTAATAATAATAGTAGTAGTAGTAGTAGTAGTAGTAGCAGTAAGAGGATGAGGAGGAGTAGTGGTAGTAGTAGTAGTAGTTAGTCGCAGTATTCCTTGACCCATCCTCTTCTCGCTTTCTCTATCTCTCATCCTCTCTCTCTCTCTCTCTCTCTCGAGTCAATTCAGTAAAGGTTTATATAGCCTTACCAGTACACATCGGCTCCAGCCCACGAGAGAGTACGTCGGTCTCGCGAACCTTTATACGCAAGCCCACGAGAGAGACGGCCTACAAGACCGAACACCCACGAGACCGACATGAAATAATAACTAACACAGAACGACAAAACTGCCAAATCTGACATACATTTTGATATTGTCTGATTTCCATATTTCTTCCCTTTGCATTCAATCTCTCCTGCAAAGCGTTTATTTTATTTCTTGTTCATCATCATTATCTCATTCTTCTTTCAATTGATTTATTTTCCATACATTCAACAAGATTGTCTGCTTCAACACCCTTATCTATTTTTGTTTTAATTTTTTCTTTCTCAATCAATCTCTGACATTTTATGGTTCCATGCATCCCTTAAAGGCCAAGTCCACCCTAAAATCAAGTTGATTTGAAGAAATAGAGTAAAATTAAACAAGCGTAACAGTGAAAATTTCACTGAAATCGGATGTAAAATAAGAAAGTTACGGCATTTTGAAGTTTTGCATTATTTCATGAAACAGTGATATGCATAACATGGTCGGTATGCAAATGAGTGCACCGATGATGTCATGCACTCGCTTTTCCTTATGTATTTTATTATATGAAATATCATATATTTCATTTTTTTGCTTCAATAATGTAAAACATTGTTTGACTCCATATGGAACATGTAAAATCATCATTATTGTAACTTATTTTCATACAAGGAAGGGATTTCAGTGAATTTTTCACTGTTACGCTTGTTTAATTTTACAATATGTATTCAAATCAACTTGATATTAGGGGGGACTTGGCCTTTAAGTGAGTTAAGTCAGGATGATTAAAATAATGATTATTTATGATTAGAATCGGCAAAGGTCATGTTAAGACAAATTTCATAATTGTGCATCACTTTTAAAACCAATTACATTACCTTTTGAATATGTCAGTTATTCTGATGTTTAAAAAAGAATCATTTGCAACTTTTTTGTAGGTTACCTTACTTAGCCAATTATTAATGACGGATATGTATTTAAAAGATTACACAATTAAGGCCACGTTCTAAGTGCATGGTAATATCGTCGTAAGCAACCACTTGCCAGAAATCTCAGAACAAAAGAAATATGAAAATAGGACAATTTATAGATATTTTCTATTCGAAAGATTAATTTTATAAGGTATTATATATTACCCCCGGAGGGCCACACAACTATATTGCTGTACACATGCGAGACCACATGTTTTCCAAACCACCCTTAAACACGTTTAATCCAGTTGGTCAAATTTACACCCTCAAGTGTTTTGGGTGCTTTCTCGAAAATGTTACCCCTAAACAAGAGACTCGTCGCACAAAATCCACATAAGTATGGGGAAAAGGATATCATAAACGCGTATGTGACATCCTAAACGCTTCACGCGCGTGTGTACAGCAATATAGTTCACTGGTCCCCCGGGGATATTTCCCCCTTCAATAATCCTGATAATCACTTTTCACATCGTTTCCCCGGTAGTTCCAAGTGTTTCATTTTCATGTTGCACCTAATTCTCAGCTGGGAGGTAAGAACAATGCCTTCGAAGCTTTTACTTATAATATTAACCTCTTCATTTTCCCCTATAAGAAACACACCTAAAGCAGATAATTGCTGTTCAAATGTAAGTATCGCTGTCAAATGGATATCAATTTTCGACATTGAAAAGAAATAATAAAAATACATTATTTTTTTTTTTAATTTACATTTTCATTCTTATTCAGTAATGGATGACAACATAGAGCAGTATGCATAAAACCCAAAGAATATATCTGCAAAATCTAATCAGTTAATAATATCAACCTTCCCGTTAAGCGTTTAGCAGTATCATTCATCTGTTAACGCGCCAGTATTTCTCGCATACTGGAAAATCTTTTGATATAGGATGCTCTAAAGGAACTTTGATTTTGGGCTGGGGAGACAGGGATGTTCATTTATAAAAAGAAATATAGGCTTACTGGTCGCGTGCAAAGATAATACGGATACAACGTCATGGTGATGCTAGTTTCGTTTTACGGTCATAATGGGTATTCCCTGAGTGGGTGGAATGAACGCTTTGAAAATTTCTACTGGAATCTATATACAGCCATGGAAAAAAATATTACACCAAGAATGGTTACTGAAAATGTTATACTTGTGGTAAGCAGGAAATAAAATATCATAAAAGGAAGGTACAATTGCTGGAATTTGTTATTCATTCAATGAAATACAAAGACAAATCATTTTCATTAGTTTTAATGCATGTTATAGTACCTTTATTAGCTTGGTCTAATAATTTTTTCCAGGGCTGTAGATATATATAAATATATATCACCAAAAAAAAATGAAAGTTCATGAAACTTCGTATATAGACAGTTGAAAATTACAACTAAATTAAATTAGCTGTTATTTTAATTATTGTTATTTTTAACTAAGTATACGGCATTTCATCATGTATTGTTTTTCATATACTAGTTTTTATCTCCGAGCACACAGAACTTCTATTTATAAATATATATATATATATATATATAAATTGTACTTATTCAGTCTAAAAATCCTCCGTCATCTATAAAAGAAAACGAAATAAAAATCGATGAGAGTACAATTCACTCCAACCGGTTTCTTTAATCTATCTTCAAATACATTGACTGAAGGGGAAGTGCGGTTCAATAATTACTTTGTCTTTGATAGAAGCAGAAAAGAATTAGACATACAGATCAAAAAGTTTGAGGAAAATCAGAAAACTAATTAAAAAGTTATGAATTATCATGATTATTTAAAACATGAAAAACTAGTCAGTAGTCTGAAAATCACATGAAAATTTGGCAACTCGCTTGTGAGTTTGTGACGCTATTCCCTCACATCTCACCAATCAATTAGTTTACTTCAATAATATTTTTTTTTTCAGTTTTTGTACAAGAAAAAGACTCACATACACACACATATATAAATATATTGTGAGGAAATAACATATACAACAGCTTTGGCAACTCTCGTGGCAAAATTCAGCCTAATCTGATAATCTCTTCATACCGGTTGCTATGGCCATTTGAATACCCAGTTTTACTTGGGCGCACACAGAGAGCGAAGGTTTTGCACTCTTTTGTTCCGAACTTAAATGGCCATTTTCTCTGAATAGGAGTTATTGATTGCTGGTTACATACTGATTCTAAATGTGATATTTAAAGGTGATATCACTGTTTCCCTATTTTTTCATGTCATAAAAAAATCCATCAATTTCTTATTTTTGTCCGATTTTCCGCAAACTTTTTTTTTCCGTTTGTCTGATTTTTCTGCTCCATTAAAACAAAATAATTCTTGCACCGGGCTTCACCTTAAAGATCCCCTGCAAGTGCAAACCAAATGCAAGTTGATTTCAGTTGATGTGCAGGGATGCATACAATTCATATTTTGCTATTAAAATATCTAAATATGTTTCATAGATCTTTAAATATTTTTTGAAATCATTTTCTCATGCTAAACTCCACCATAAAAAAATGCTCCAGATCTCATTCCTACAGTGACATCATCTGTCAATCATTAGTGAGCTAAGGAGAGACAGTGGTATGTAGCTTTGCCAGAGATGACCATCTGTTCTAATAGACCGTACAATGCCTACATAATAGTTGCTATGTCAGACATGCTGTAGCGTCAACAGGAAAAGAATGGTAATGGAGGCATTAGTCGAAAGCATGCAATTCTATTGTGAGCATGTGCTGAGCTGGGGGAAGTTACATTCCACTGTCTATTTTAGAATGTTAGTGTAGCTGACTGATGATTGACAGATGATATCACTGCAGGAATGAGATCTGGAGCTTTTCTTAGGGTGGAGCTTAGGAGGTTGGAAAAAATATTTCACAAAAAATATTCAAAAATCTATGAAACATATTTAGATGTTTAAATAACAAAATATTAGTTTATGCATCCCTGCACATCAAACGCAAAAAAACCTTGGATTGAGGTTGCATTTGGTTGCATCGCCCTTTAAAGAAACCGGTTATAATCATCACAATGAACATGACGGACAAAGAGAGTGCACAAAATAAACAACCCCTCATTCGACCCTTCACAATGCTTCTGGTATTCAAAAATATCACTTCACTGCTAATCTGTAAAAAAAATAATAATAACAGGTGTCACATACATATTCACCTGTTCTACTTATTTTACATACTATCAGTGAAAGGATGTTCTTTTTGTCATTTGTATAGGGTAGAATGAAGAGTTGTTTATTTGGTCTACTCTCTTTGTGCGTCATACTCATAGTGAGTGAATGGAACTCCATCAGTTTTTAGATTTTTATTCCGTGTCCTTTTATATTCCTATATACATATACCGTTTGCAATTGAAACGATGGGAATAACACATGATACAAAATACATAATTACATAGGTTTGGAACAAATTGAGGTTACAATGCTTTAATATACCGTGACCAATTTAAACTCACATGTTGGGCTAATAGACCAGTTCTGTAATGTTTTCAAATTTATGCCCATTTCTTCTCTGAACACTTAGCGACGAGCTATTCCATTAACCTGCCTTTTATAAATGCGCCTCACTGCTTGGAATCCAGTTTGCATACATTACTTGTTACTATGTCCGACAAGCTTTCGGGTTGTCAATAACAACCTTTGTTTGAAAGGTATATATACAATTTGAATACATTACCAAAGCGGTATATTGGTAGTGAGCCGCTCTCTGTCAGCTTGTGCTGATTTAAGAATAACGAGGGAGAAATGCAGGGATATGGAAGGGAGAGAGACAGAGACAAAGACAGACAGAGTTACAACGAAAAAAAATGAATTGGGCATTTTATATGTAAAGTTGAATAGGGAAAGATACAAACAACCCATTGCTTGAAATACATTTCTTCTTGGAGGAAGTGATTATGACGCCGTTCCTAGCTCTTTCATTTTCCAGCGATTGTTTTTTTAAAGAACAATTTAGAAAATAAGCATAGGAAATTTCCCACCACTCCGTGTAATCCAAGGAGGAAGACGTGGTCGTCTGGCGAATGTTTTGGCGGGAATCGGGTGACACGAAAAGATAGCAAAATGTGACGTCTTAGAAGAAGACGGATGTTGGGCGCGCGAAGTAAACAGAGCCATAAGCCATGCTTTGATAAGTCGTGTTAACAACCCAAGTCATGCCGACAATACCGATAACAGACGGAACAAAAATACTACATTGCCCCCAATGACCAAGAATCGGTCGATTTGGAGTCAATTTGCTGGTGTGACTGAGGTATAAATGCAAAAAGCTGGGGAGCGTTTCCTCAAGTGTTTTGTCAGTGATTTTTACCGACAAATTTGCTCTCAGCCAATCAGATGCAAGGATTTCAGTAGCTTATAACAGTTGTCGGTAAAAATCACTGACAAAACACTTGATGAAACGCTCCCGAGATGTTGTTTAGCCTAATGTCACTGTCATTATGAGCACACACAGGAAGTATGCTGGTAAACTTATTATCCGTTAAATCGTTTGATACAAAATACGAAGCATTATTTTTTCAAAGTTTTTGCTTTTGCATCCCTAGATTAAACAAAAAGATAAAGAAAATGGGGAAAACACTCTTGTCTAATCATCTGATCACCTCATCACTATCGTAATTATCATCTTTACCAATTCTTCACCATTATCACCATCATACACTACCATTATGAACATCATTATCATCACCAAAATTTTGATCCTCCTCCTCCTCATCATTCATTATTTATCACAACAATTACAATAGGTTTTAATCACATATAAGGGTTGCATTTCCCAACAGAAGTTATGAATCATGCAAAGCAGATATTATACAAATATACCAAGCTGTGAGAAAGTGTAGTGGAAATTATTTATCTGAGGAGGGACTGGCATAATACTATTTTTTCCGAGGGGCAAAGCCCCGAGGAAAAAATAGTTATGCCAGTCCCTCCGAAGATATATAATTTCCACTATAATTTCGAACTAAATGCTTGGTATATTTGTTTTATATCCCTTCTTTACAACTAATTAAAAAAAAGAGAAAAACATAAAACAATATTTTGACTAACCTTAATAGTACCGTACAATTACATGTAACTTGTAGTTGTATGGCAGGGGTCCTAAAGCTACGCGGGTCCTAAAGCTACGGCCTACGCACCACTTTTAATACGCGTTGTCTATGGTAGAATACGCGCTCCACATACAAAACAAAGTGCGTAGCTTACCTTTAGGTCCCCCATATAGACCATAGACTCGAGTCTACATGACTTGTCTTAGCTGTTTGATCGAAGACCTTCGAATAATAATACAGCTGATTCGGATCCAGGCGCGGGGCTAAATTACCGGTGACTTGCGCCGATACTGCAGGCGGCAAGGTTATGAGCAGTCCGCACAAGGTCAAGGACTCACTTAGCTTAGCGGGTCATCTGAGCGTTCGAATTTGACACAATTTTTTTTTCAATGAACAGTGACTAAGTGAGCATGCGCAGTAGCGCCTTGGAAGAAAATATTAAATAGAGCATGCGCAGTTCTGCCCAGGAAAAAATAGTGAAAGATATTCGGAGCTCTGACAGAGATTTGTTTTTCCTAGTTAAATTATATTTTATCACGTGATCACCAATTGACCAATCATATATTTAAAATACTCATGAATATTCATAGAAGGGATATAAAGATTGATATTGATTGATTAACTGTTGTAATCTTAACTGTTGTATCTTACATATACACTGTATTTGATCAGTTCCTTTCTTTATCATATTTCAATGTATGGAAGCTTCACTTTCAAGTGCATTACTGTATTTCACAATTTTTTTCTTCTGTAAGTTGTGTGTGTGTGTAATTGGGTTTTTACAGACGTGTATCAATCAGATATGATTATTTACGTCTGGGACCGACCTTTAACGTCACCATCCGAAAGACGTGACTCAGTCTCGAACCTGGGTCCGCTGAATCAGTTTATAACTTCCACTGGTAGCTGGATTACAGGCGCACGCCACAACGCCCAGTTTTCTGTAAGTTGCATAATAGCTGTTTCTTATATAGCACCTTACCAGTTACAATGTATTCTACCTAAGCGCATACAGCATTATTACCCCGGGAACTGGATTCAGTTGCGATTCTGCACAGTGCACATTCTCCACTCCTTTGGGGAGCATTCCAGCAAGTGGCCTGTTTCCAAGCACGCACATACTATTTCAACCACAATGACGTTCGCATCCTACCGGGTACCCCTTTAACACCTGGGTGGAGATGAGCAATGTAGATAAAATGAATATTATCAAGGTGAAGAGGATCCTGGCATCAAGTTGCAGGATTTCCACATAAATTTGAGAACTGAATTCCATGACTTTCCATGGCCCATGTTTACCATTTTCCATGACCAGATAATTCATTTTGGTATGGGTTGCGGCATTCAAGCGGTGTCCAAATATCATGCAGTGATATACATTATTTCACGTCTGTGGTGCAATGCTGCCCTAGCTACACACGGTCCCCATCCACACTGACGGTCAATTTCCATGACTTTCCATGACTTTGGGAGGACTTTTTCTTGGGAGGGGGGGGGGGGGGGGGGGTTATATTCCTATATTGAGGAATATCGCTCTTAAAATGCTCTATTTCAGATATGACTAAAATTAAATAACTTTGGACCAACTCTGTTACCACATGTTCCTGTAGTCCCCCAATAAATCAGTGTCCATTGCTTTTCATCGTTTGTGATATTCAGCAAGATAGATGATTCCATCCAAAGTCTCATAATACACAGCTGTTCCTATTTATATTACAGTCAACCATAAGATATTTGATATAAGATATATGATAAGATATTTTAGACAGTTTCTCAACTTCACCTTTAAGTTTATAGGTACCATGTGTTTATCTAACAAGTGCTTGGTTGGTATAAGGCCAATTAATATCTCAAGTCAAATAAAGCTTGGAAATCATAACATATATATTGCACAATTCAATTCAGGAATAACACAAAATACAAATACATGTTGATAAATTCTAACTTATATTTCATACTGTACTTGTGTGATAGCATTTATGATAAACAAATAGGAAGACATTATTAAATTTAAGTCCAACATGCCCTATTATACAGTGTATTCTTATGACCAAAACTGAACCTTATCTTTGAGTTTCGCATCGTAAGAAAAGAAATCATCATAAATTAAAGGAGAATTAACACTAGAATATAAATGTACTTATGTTCAAAGGTTTAATATATTCTTAATCATTGACCTGTAGAAATAAAATATCAGAAAGGGATTTAAATCAAAACATTCTTGCTCACGGTATCATATGCTAATACTTTACATGGGGGCTGCCATTTTCTTGATGACATGGAGTTGTTCATGAACCATTGGAAACCGTTCCGGTCAGGAAGGTATATTTAATCCTCGAGCTAAATTGCTTCTCTTCATTATTAAAAAAAATCCCTATATATGATGGAAAATAGATAACAGGTGTATACATATATTCTAAAATTTGAAATTTATGGATTTCTTTTTAAATTATCTGTTTTTGCTAACTAGAAATCGATTTCTTGGGCTTGCCTGGCAGAGCAGAACATAATCTATACAACGCGCACTCTGACTTTTGAAGTCCATTATCTCAAAGCAGGTGAATGCATAGTTTGTCACAATTGACGCTCGTGAAAGTCGTCATCCATAAATTTGAATTAATTCGCTCCGTCGCGTACGTCTTATAGTATCAAAGAATAGATTTATATTGAGTAAAATTTGTAATTTTCAAAGGAAGAAAGACAATTTTGCATTCGGATTAAAAATATCTTTATGTTCACATCAAGAAAATGGCAGTAGAAGACGATACATGTTGCTGAGAAATTCTTGATTTATACCCATCTCGTATATTTGAATGCAAAACTACGTAGGGCAACCAGAAGGAATAGATTATATCTTTGAAAATAAGTACATTTATATTTTGAGGTTAATTCCCCTTTAAGTAACAAAAAAAAAAAGACGTATAAACTCCTATTGTACTATTAAATTTTGCTGGTGAGTGAGAAATTTAGGCTATTAATTCATTTCCACCAAGTCGGGGTATGCGAATTTTGAGGCAATGCACATGAAAAGTGGCGACTCTATGTCTACAAGACTTTGACTAGTGTTAGAAATGGACACAGATAGAGTGTGCAGTCACCAATACTCTTCAAGCTTTACTCTGCTCATGAAAGCAAATTCTCAATTTTCCAGTGTAATGTTAAACCACCTCAAAGCCACTGGAACTACGTAGTTGCAATTTTCAGTGTCTTGCTTTGCTATCATACATCACTGCTTTGGTGGTAACATCACAACACTTCAAGGGGTTTCTGCATGGGCTCTCATCAATATCCATCTCGGCTTGTCACAAAAAGATCAATTTAACCTGTGTGATGGTGACAGTGATCTGTGAGGATGTTGATGACTAATAATGATGTCAAAATCTCAAAGGTTTAGTCGCTGCTTTCATCCACATCCATCTTGGCTGGCCACTAAAGCCTGAAATTCTCCTCCAGTACGGTGACTGCGATCAAGGATGATAATGGGCATATGTTGAAAATTTGTATTGCGTAATTAATATACTGTATAGCATTATTCTAAATAAATTTTATATAGGCCAATTCCATCTCCTTACTGTATTACGTATGGATATCATTTTTAATGGTATTGGAAATCATGGAAACGTGTCCATATTTTTTTTGATAGTCTTGGTATAATGTACAACTTTAGTAGAAGCCTTTGCTATTAAATTCTTTACACAATGTGGGTGCAAGGTAAACATGGAGAGAACAGCAGTATTAAGGGTCTCAACATTATTAACATTGAAGAGACATATAAAGAGAGAGGGGGGGGGGGGGGGGAGGTAGGGACAAAAAATTGTTTTTTTGCCAAACTTCCAAAAAAACGCTCAATATAGGGGTTATGGGGCCCAGTTTCCCTCCATAATTCCCTGACAAGCAAAAAAAAAGGGGGGGGGGGGGCAAGGGCGTACAAAAAAAAATTTCACCCTTTTAATTTTTTTCACTCCGAAAATTAGTGGGGGGGCAAGTGGGGGGCAAAGCTTCTGACTGGGGGGGGGGGGGGGGGGGCAAATGCCCCCCCCCCCCATGCCCCCCCCCCCTGGTGCCGCCACTGCCATTATGGTAATGTTTTGCCCAAGATTTCACGAAAACATTTTACTACAATTTGAGCAAAATTAATCCGAATTGGGCAAATCATTATAAAAGGTTGATGGAACTGATAATTTCCCTCTTGATCGAAATTGTTGTACCTACAAAATGATTATCCCAGCCAATGCACCTACAGAAGCAGCCACCGATATTCTGTGTTAAATAGCGCATATTACATTATAATAATAATATTATAATAATATCCTATCATCATAGCACTAATTATAACTTCCATATTCTCACAAAGGGGTTGGGATATCTAAATTCAATATGATTTATATACGAGAGATAGAACGCTGTTCAAAATGTTGTGTAAAATTGGTCAAACAATAGGGTAACTATGTGTTGCTCCAACTTCTATGCCCCACACGAGTATTTTGTGTTCAAATTTCATTAAATGTGACTGTGACTTGGAAAACAAAAAGAATTGCTAGTAACCTCATTTGCACACTTTTTACCAAATATTTTGTACATTTAAAAAGAAGAAGGGGAAAAGAGTCATAAAAATGAACTTATGTTCACAATGTTTTACAATTTTTTAATCGACATCGGCGTGAAAAATCGAGTAAGTCTAGCCCCTCTTTGGTGCTACAGTAATTTTAGTGAAAGGGGACTGACCCCTTTAATTCATACTGTAAAAAATAAAAACGAAAATTGATTTTAAAAATAACATTCAAATGAAACATGCTCAAAAAGCACTTATCTGAAATAAATCAATAAGTGACCAGTATGTGATGAAATTCAGTGGATGAATCTACCCAAAGATGGGTTTGTGTGTGAAGATACGATCTTTCTTTTTATGGTTAGAATGACAGGCTATTTCCGCTGGCTCTCCACATAAACGATTATGTCTCGCTAAACTCGAAGTTTAATGGTCTCCAAACATGAGAGGGAGGAAGGAAGCAGGATTCGCTGAAGTGACAAAAAATCCCAGGAAGACTGAGAAAATAATTCTTCAATGAAAAAGAAACCTCGTGCAGGACAGAGACCTCTCTGCCGAATTAAAATGTTCCAATCATTTATAAATGCGCATCTGGAATGAATGGTATATAGTCGATTCGAACGTGTACCGTAAAACGTCCCTCCAAGTCCACGGTAAAGTTGGAACGAGATATACACAAAAAATTCACAATCTACTTGAAACTAAACTTTCTATCAAATAAATTAAAAAAACGAATTCTGCTCATGCAACCACATCCTCTTAGGAGCGACGATTTAAGATAATATGTGTGGTGCTCGTTAATCCCCGTCTAATGAACAGAATATCCTGCTGCTACAAGGGCCTGAAAGTTTCAAGTACGTCCTGAAAAGATAATAACGACAAAAGATGATTTTTCTATAAAGGACGCGGTTGAAATCAAAACGTAGAATCCGTTGTACATTTGCGTGATCATGGTGATAATGAAAAAATGAACCAACAAATTCCATGTGAGGAAAATCATAAGGCCAGAATTATGAAATCGGGAGTGAGATTTTTGTTTTGTCTTTAAATATATATATATATATATATAATTCAGTTCATTTGCGAATGATGTTTTCCTTTCGGGGGGACTAGAATTAAATGAAATCAAACTTGGAGCTGTTGCAAGCCGTTGTTTCCTTCACTGAAGTGGGAGACACTGTAACTTAATTTAAGCTATAGCTATAAAGCAAAGTGTGTGTTCTTATATATATATGGTTTCATATTGCCAAATAGACATAACAATGATCTGCGTATATCAATGCGCCAGATTTGGCAATTTCAAAAACTTTATTATATGTGTTATTTTATGTAATGGCACTGCACTTCTCCCGCCTTGAACTTGGGTTTACCCAAGTGTTTAAAAATGAATATCAATTTTTAAAAATGAATTCTTTCGTGTGAAATTATTCGCATCTGTCGTTATACGCACTAATAGAGCACCTCCGCGCGGCTTCTGAGTTGCCTATAGGTCAAGCTAAACCAAGAAGTCTGCTCAAAGTACCGAGCTGGACTGGCAAGATTTTACCTTTTGGGCGAGGCGGTGTTAACATTCTGTTAAAGGCGTATGACAGATGAACCAAAGCTTGCGCGCGCTGCGAATTTTCTTCTCAATTTAGGCCTTGTATTTTAGGATTCCACCCCTTTTTTTCTTCTTTTTTTCCTCTCACCTTAATATATAAGGCCTTGTCTGCTAAAGAAAAACAAAATAACATATAATTAAGTCATAAAAAGGCTTACTTTTTAACAACGCAACTGAGATGGCGTAGACATTCATATTTTGAATGACAGCGCCGTAAAAACCAAAAATAGCAACAACAATATTCCTATGTCATCTCTTCTTCCTAATCCTGTATTTATGACAGTGACCTGATTAACTTCACAGCTAAGCCACATATACCTTTCACTCCTACCTTTATGCGAACAATGACATCATATCTTACTTCATACTTCATACTAATAAAAAAAACCCCACCCTGGCTGGGTAAAAAAATCCAGAATTGTGCATGCGCTTGTTTACGTAACAGCCCTTCGGTTGTGGAGGAGATATGAATGGTATTTTATTATGAGCAGTTCCTCTTTACCTCTATTATACAAGGATGATCAGGAAATCTCTTGTATCATGAAGTCATTTTGCTAGATAATCTCCGGATAAGCTCACCTAATCCACATGGCAGGTTTCATGGCATGTCTTGTTTGATGTATCGTATAAATGGCTTCCTGTTATATTCATATCACATGCAACCACAATTATTGAAAGAAATCACAATATCGTTCCATCAGTACATTGAAATGTTACTTTTACTTTCTTCTTTTTTTTTCTTCTTCCGTTGGTGATCGAAGTCTCGAAAGCTATTGAGATTTCGAGACTTCGATCACCATATTTATGTAAAAATAAATTGGAGGCCTTCCTGTCTGAGTATTAAAGGGTACAACCGGCTGCAAATGACAAACAAATAAGAGGGGGAGGAGAGAGAGAGAGAAACAAAAATAATAAAAGAGAGAATAGTGAATGGTAGAGGCTAGGACTACCTTCCTCATCCCTCCCATCTGTTAATTTACACATTTCACTGATTAAAGCCCTGTCCTCAAACACAACGCTGGACCGTATGCATATAGTGTGATCCCTGTTACAGCTGACGCTAATACATTTTTATCAGAAAACATTTTGATCAGAATGTAACCCCCCCCCCCCAATGTTTTGGATGAGCTGTATGTGTGTGCAGGGGCGGATCCAAGATTTTGTGAACGAGGAGGCCGGAGCCGGAAAAGTACACAATTAAGGAGGCAATTGTTTTATTGTGTACTTATGCTATGTCAGTTGGATTTTATAAGGGGGAGGGGGTGCAGCCGACCCCCCCCCCCCATGAATAACCCTAAGAAGTATTATTTTAATTGATGCCTTATACGCTTAGCCAATAACAGCCAAAGGTTCCGAACCGTTTTGTGAATGTGATAAATATCTGAGTTTGTAACCAACTTTGGACGCGTAACTCGGTATATATGCGAGCAGCACAGAGAGCGGTATTTAGATCACTCATTTTACTGTTACTAGCAATTAGCCAGACATATTGGTGTAAATAAGTCAAACTATAATTTTCATAATCTATCATTTTACATGGGCGGTAGATAAACATAGATAATCATAGCCTCTGGGACATTGGTTATTATCTTCCCTAATCTGCGGCAAGGACAGTTTTTCCCATTGCCTTCCCAGTCGGTGACTAATTTCTCACTACCTGACTAGCCATATCTCAAGTGGGTTGGGGACAAGCTTAGGGGAAGTTTGGCCTGAGTGTGTCTTTGTAGTCCCAGACTGCCGGGGGGGGGGGGGGGGGGGCGGGTGGAGCTCGTTCATCCTGAATGTAGGCTACGTTATGACGATAATGAAAAAGGTCTAAAGGTCTACGGATAAATTGATGCGAGGAAACAAAAGAGAGAACTAGAGCGAGGGAGGCAGAGAGAGAGAGTTGGGGTGAGGAAAAAGCTGACGAAGTACACAGATCCAAATTGGAATTTCAAATTGCAAGCAAATGTTAATTTATTGCAAAATAATGATTAATTATGACTAATTATCAAATATTACATCGAACAAGAAATACATTAATTTTTAGAAAATAATTATAATCACACTCTCAGAAAATATTTCCGGTTGGATAATATATGAACCTACGAACCGTTGGTTAAAAAAAAATCCCCATATGTTTTATATACAATTTTGTTTTAACCAACAGTTGGTAGTTCATATTTGAACCAACCTTATGATTTAATCAACATTTCTGAGAGTGCAAAGATGACGGTCAAGGAACTGCTCTCAACAAGCATGACGTCATCAATTATTTTCATATCTTAATTATGTGTAGCAACCCGACTTGTGGTCGAAACTAGGAAATCCGATTGAGTCTGAAGTACTATAGAGAAGCTAATAATAATTTCATTTTTTTTTTCTTCATGGATTCCATGAATACACTGTTGAAAATATGTTTGTCTTCTGTGAACCCGACAGTTCAAGAAACATTTGTATTTTGAGTTATTTTGAATTATTGTATTATGTGTTTACATTATAAATGTGATTCACCCTGAATATGTTTGTTAATTTGTTATGAATGAATATCAATAAAATCCCTGTGGAGGGAAAAATATTGAAAAAAAAATTATACTTTCAGTTTTCATTGCAGTGGTCAGTCAGCTGGTATTACTTTATACAAATGATGAGATATGGGTATTTGCTTTGAAGGCTTACTTTCGATATCATCCCCATTTCCTACCTATTTAATTAATAAACTGGGAATGACCATGGGAACTCCCATCGTTCATAAATTATAAATCTTCTTTAAAAACATGGTGTATGCTATTTGTCACAGTAGAGTTAAAGAAAGATGTTCATTACTACCACAACTTTTGAAATGGTGAAATAGTTACGTATATTTTTTTTGGGGGGGTGGGGCAGGGGGACGGTTATTTTTTTCATCAACATGAATTTGAATTTTCATTGAATAGTAGTATTTTCTTCTCTTCTTATTTTCTTATAGGACTTTGTCAGTCATATACCTTCCTTGAATTTACTCTGTAACCATGTTAAGGAGGAACTATTCTTTATTCCTCATGTCAGTTGTTAATTTCCCTGGAGTCTTTAATAGAAAGATATAACCTGAATATCTATTTATATCATAGTTAATTGTATTCAATAATTTATATAATTTGACGTACGGTAAGGAAGTACAGGAAACCCCCACAATTGTATATGTCATGAATGATAACATAAGAGCCACATTCGTTAATTCCCACTCCTGAATATATCGATACCATTTTTATGTTTCAAGGAAGCGATTATTTTGCTTTTGTTTCCGCCCTCTTATCAAAATAATGAGAAGAAGGATGCGATAAAGTGCAAGGCTGGTTTTTTATTTCTTGCTCTTCTTAAAGTTGGATTCATGTAGTGTCCTGGCAGGCAGTGTTATTACTTTCGACAGTTTACCGTTTTTTAAAGATGTGCAATAACCGATGGTCTTCTCCATTTTATCTCTTATTTCCATTTCCGTTTGATAAGATTGTATTAAAAAAGTTTCATTTCTTTCGACCAATTTGATGCGTTCATCTATTATGGGACGCTCAACAATATTCTTTCCCATCACAGAAAAATCTGTAAATGTTATTTCTTCGGAATTTCATGAAAACAGGAGAAAACGAAGGCGAACAATGCCAACTAATTTTCACTGAGTAGTATTTAAATGCCGGACATTTCCATCGTGCAAGTAACTATGATCGAACATAGACCCAAAACCAAACTATGTTTTGCTTTATGCTATTCAAACTGAGACAATTTTTATAATAATCAACAGGGATTTACTTGTTTTTTTAAATCTTATAATTCGCTCAACACGGAATATTCGAAGGGTTCTCTCACCACGGTTAATCCGAAAATTAACTGTAAATAAATATGCATAGTAATCATATGTACACTTAAAGACCTCAGCCTGACCGAATTTTGAAATATACACTTTATTCATCCACGGGGAGCTATATATTTTCTGAACAAATTGAAACCAACTTCATGAGATTCCGTTTCCTGTGGAATGAGTAACAGCGTCCCGAATGTTGAGCCCCGGTGGTTTTTTTTGACGAGGGCCCCGTCTCTGAGGAACGCTACTTTGCGGGGGTGAAAATTTGATGACGACATATCGTGTAGACGCACTCGGAGCTATATACATGACATGTCGTCACACGTCTAGAGACCCCCTGCAGTTTCCTCTGTTGTTACGCCATAGGGAGTTTATGGATAAACGGAGACGAAAATCTATGAATACCCAGGGTAATTATATTCTTTGTTTACTAAGCTTTACGTCAATATATGGTTGTTTTGGGTCAGGCTGAGGTCTTTAAGACACTAATGGGCTAGTTAATATTCAGTTGGAAACGCGGCAGAAAGCAGCAGCAGCAGTAGTAGTAGTAGTAGTAGTTGTAGTACCAAAGGCTTTTAATAGTATCAAGACAGATTACTCTCACCTACTTCCGTAGTACAGGCGTATATTGCTGTGTTAAAAAAAGACTCGGAAAAATACGTTTGCCATCGGTAGAACATGTGAAAAGATGTATCATATTTTCTTGATATTTCATATCTTACTCTATCTTTTTCAAGTCTGATATTTGAACGAGAGAAAGGATGGATAGTTCAAAAAAATTTATTGAACCTTTATTGTCAATAAATGCCGCTATGAATCCCTGGGATCATGCTTGCTTTTTGAAAGAGTCATTTGTCATAGGGTTAACGCGTGAAAACTTAGATTTAAGAATGATTATAGTTCTTTTAGTATTGCTTTGAATTTAGTGTAAATGTGGCTTACATGTAATTTGAGAAAAAAAATAATGAAGCCTCAAAAGGTGGAAGGACCCCGCATAATCCCCGAGAATATGCATGCTTTTGGCCTTCCAGCTCCCATAGGTTAACACGTAAAAACAGGGACCTTTGAATGATTTTAAGTCATGCATTATATCGCAATGATAATATCCAGATAAACACCTACATAAACATGTCAAATCATAAATGTAATGGCAATGAAAGGTGTATTACAGATAAGTGTCGTTCAACAGCACTGATCGATTCTAAAGTGCAAAGGACAAAAGAGTTCGGGAAGGCTTAAATCCATAAAATGTTGCAAGAAGAGATTGCAGGGAAATTGTGAAGGGTTTGGGACAGAAGAGGCGTCTTAATATATATTCATGATAATTTCTGGCAGTATCTATGTAAGTCTAGACAAAGCTAATTTGTTTGTTTGGTTTTTTTTTCTTTCTTTTTTTCCCCACGAACTTTCGATCTCGCTCAAAATATAGGGGGTGCATGTCTATTAGTTAGTAACGCCTAACAGTCACTCTCCATCACGAAAGCTTCATGATGTACATAGAATACAGTATCTGATAAATATTTAGGTCTTATATTTAGTCTGAACTTTTGTTGCCAGAGCATGGAATCCGTACAGAAATTTAAATAATTTGATCGAATTCAACAAAAAAAAAACATATATAAATGATGCGTAAAGACTGGAGTACCAGTTACGATATATCATTACAAAATGTGAGTCTGAATACAGTGGTTCAAGTTCAAGTTCAAGTTCAAGTTTATTTGTCTTTCTTCCAAATGGATGTAATACAATTTTAACAAATTAATAACATATGACAGAGTACATAAAAGGAACATTAATAAGGTACAAGTTCATATAAAATGCATTTAAGTGAAATAGAAAGACGAGGAGACCTTAAGAAAAAGCTTAGCTTATAAAATCGGGCCCCTCAAAGCAATATCATAATTATAGCAGAAAACGACTAGCCTGGTTATATCGTAGAAAAATTAATACAAGAACTGTTTGTCTAAAACGCTTGAGTACTAAAAACAAATAACTATAAACATGGTTTAACTGAGCCATACAATAGGGTGGGGGAGAAGAGACTATGTACAAAAGGAGGTAAGAAGAGTGATAAAAACATGGGTTATAGAAATGGAAAGTGGGCGTGAGAAAGGGAGAGAGCGAGAGGGAGAGAATTAGAAAACCTTGCTCTATAGGCGAGAAAGGGAAAGAAAGAAGAAAAGGTAAAGTTGGCACTTGTTATATACAGTAGTAGATTGAGGAATGTATCATGTTCAAATATGAATCACGGCAGTATCACACTTTGGATCATAGTTTAAGAATCAAAAAGTATAACTTCAGTTTACGTTTGAATACAGGTATACTGACAGAATGACTAATGCTTGAGTCACGAGAGTTCCAAAACCTTGGTCCAGTGCAAACTAAGTGTTGAGAGTAATCTTCGTCTTTGCATGGGGTAAGTGGAATGCTGAAGCACGTCTTGTGACATAATTGTGAATTTGATTGTTTTTCTTGAAAATCTTGGCTCATGCCAGTGGCAGTACACCTGCTATAAGATCATACATTAAGGAACAGAGTTGCATATAATAAATATATTCTATCTTTAGAATTCTGTGATGATAAAAAAGAGGATTTGTATGAGCACGAAAGTCAGAATTACAGATTGTTCTTATTACTCTATTTTGAATCAAGAACAGTTTATCTAACTGCGCTTTAAGAGATTTGCCCCAAGCAAGCGTACCATAATGAATGTAAGATAAGACATAATTAATGTAAGATAGGAACACCAGTGTTCCTTGACAATATTTTGCATAGAATATTTATATGACTTTTCCATGTCAATTTTTCATCAATTAGGAATTAGGAATTAGGAATCACCTGGCAACATCATGAGCGTATTGTTATATATCATATAACGATGTAGATGTAGGAACAGTTTGTTCGCATGAATCAATGCAGTAATATTACGTAACTCTGAGTTAACTGTTTGCAAGAGGACTTGTGCATTTTTGTGTGAAAAAAAAAATATGCTGGAATCATCTGCAAACAAAATAAACGATAATACATCAGAACAATATTGAAAATCATTTATATAAAGAATAAATAAAAGAGGGCCAAGAGATCCTTGTGGGACTCCACAGCTGACATTTTGTAGGGGAGACCGGGTCTAGTTGTTACAATTTTTACATTTTGAGGTCTGTACAAAAAACAAACAGAGGAATCTGTTTCATTTTCTGTATGAGAATAACTTATATCCTCTTTTTATTAAAAACAGTACAAACATTGGTAGTCAAGCAATTATGAACAAGATATTACGTAATCAATAAACACAAATTTTTGTAACAACTTTCCCCTATATTGGGGTAAGTTGTGACAGCACATGGGTAGTTTGTTACACTTTAGAAAGTCAGCTTAAATCGGGTAATGCAGATCTGATATGTTAATGAATTCTTGTGTACCTGTCTGGGTGTGCATGTTAGAGTATGCCGGGGTGTATATGTGTGTGCACGCTTGTGAATTTTGGGTTTTTTATTTTTTTTATTATAGGATGATACACATTAATACATGGATGGATATTACTTAGATTTACATTATTAACATTGATCACAACTTGACCCAGTACGTTTTCAATAACACATGTGCTCAATAAACACTCACACATCAGGTGGTGCTACTTTCACCAAAAGACAACCAAAACACCCTTCTTTCAACCATATACCCATCACTTCCTGGCCCAGGCGTAGGCAGGATTTTTCAATAGGGGGGCCACAGGGGTGTCGATCCGTGTTCATGATACTATAAGGAAAATGGAACCCGGGTCAAAAAATGAAGTCCCCCCCCCCCCCCCCCCCCCCGTGTGCCCAATTTTATCTTCGTCAGCGAAGGAGCAAAGCGATTTTTAACCCTAATTTTTAACCCTAAACAGTTTTTTGTGCATTTTACCCAGGAAATTTTGCAATTTACCACCGCAATTGAGCGGTAGAGAAGCTCGAATTGTATACATTAATAAGCGGTTTTTATTCACTCATTTCTACAATCGGGAGCAAAACTAACGAAAAACCCTGAAAGGCTTGAGAAAGAGTCGAGAAATTCAGCAAGGCTATTTTCGAGATATCGGATTTTATTTAGCTAAAAACTATCAAAACTATCAAAAACAAAGGCCGATGTTTGTCTTGTGTAAGAATTAAAATTGTATACATGTACAAATGAAGATGACATGGTAAATATAACAATGGATTAATGGATACAAATTGCTGTCTGTCAGCTAAATAGCTCCTGAACCAATTCAAGCCTGACCCCGTAATGGAATAATTTGCTTAACAAAATTTTATGATCTAATGTATCAAAATGCCTTAGAGTAATCCACGAATATTCCAATTTTATGCATATGGTTGTCCAGAGCATTGGAAACATTATTGATAAAGTGTAAAGTAGCATGGGTGGTAGTATGATTCTCAAGGAAGCCAAATTAAAAATTGGAAAAAAATGACTCCTGTTGAGAAACTTTACAGTTCTCAAATACATAAGTTTTCAAGAATTTTAGAGAAAGAGGTTAATAGGGAAATGGGTCGATAGTTCGTCAACAATTTTGGGTCACCCTTCTTAAAAATGGGACAACCTTTGCAACTTTCATATTCCTGGGTACAATGCCATTTGCCATTGACAGATTAAAAATAATTATGCACTTATGGCTGCACAACTCTTGCTGATACATTTTATCTGGACTGAAGATATTATCACAACCAGGGCTTTTTCCAATCTTCAAATAATTTACAATACTAAGTACCTCTCCTTCATTTGTTGGCAATAAAAACAAACTGATTAGGTGCTGATTAGGTTCTTTTAAGAAGTCATGGAATGATTTATCACAATTTGGTATGCCCTCAGACAAATTTGGACCAATACTACAAAAATAATTATTGAATTTTTCAACAATAGATTTTCTATCATCTACTAATTCTCCATCAATCCAAAGATTTTACGCTGGATGTTTTACTGTTGCTTTTAAAAACATGTTTGATTACCTTCCATGTTCCTTTTATATCATTCAAGGTTGCCTGAAGCTGAATGGAATAGTAATTTGTCTTTGAAACACGTAATATTATAGTTAAGGTGTTCCCATATCTAGTGTAATTTATCCGTGACTGCTCTGATGTAGTTATCTTGTTTTTACAATATAACTTATTTTTCTTATTGGTTGATTTTAATAACGATTTTGTAATCTATGTCATTCTGGGTATTTTCCTGCGATTTGCGCTATCCCTTTTACATAGAGGTATATTCTAATTTGCTAAAGAAGTTATCAAAAGACCTATCAACAATTGAATATAAGCTAGTATCGAAGTCAGTAGGAAACCAAGGCTCAGCAACACATATTGCTGAAAATCCTGAGCTAATACGCTTGGTGAAAACATTGAAATTCTCAAAATTCTTAAACATACTACAAATATTCAAATGAAGCAAAGTGAGTTCATTACTCTCTGAACCACAGATCCTATCAAAAAGCTGAATTTCGGTACAATAATTACAATTTATTGTAATTTGATCATTTTCATCATATTGTTCCAAAGTACTTGTATTGGATTCGAAAAAAACTGCAAACATCATCTTGAGCTTCCGGCATATTTGGGGAATAAAGGAAAATACCTCAGACTTGTTCGTTTTATTTTTGTTTTGTTTGTTTGTTTTTGTTTTTCAATTTTTTGTTACCTTGTAAATTATTATTTTTTTTACTATTCTTAAAGTGATTTGGTATCTTTGTAGAGGCTTGATAATATCTGAGCTGCCTGGCCTTTCACTGCTATCAGTGTATGTAATATGGGATAAAAATGAAGCCAAGGGGGAAAAAAACACTTCAAAATCATCATGTGCTTCACAAAAGTAAACATATGCAAGTGAGCGGAAATGCTACACTCATTTTCACCCATAGGCTCAGTGTTAGACTAAAAGGTATGGCCATACGCTTTCGTTAATGGGAGTATTCAGTCATAGATATCTTTATCATAGCATTATATATTTGAAACGCTTTCTATGCCTGGCTATTTGTTTATCCTTTTGAACATCATTATACAAGACAGATATCAAAATTTTATCAAATCAAGCCTCCACAAAGTTACCGAATCCCTTTAAAGGTGCTTCATCCCTTTTGCAGCCCTAAATGTTGAAGTTGTGTGAGTATGCGATAAATTACAAAATAATTTTAACTGGAAAAATTGTGCGTATGTGAAAAGATTTATAATTTGCTTTTAAGTATAAAGTAAACAATTTGATAACACTTTAATTTTTCGACTCGAAAAAACTGCGTAATTTTTAAAGTTATTTTTTGACCGTTACTTACCTTGATTTCTCAATAGCTCCCTCTGCGACAAAAACAAATTGCTGAAGTTGTGACCTTGGAATTTCATAGGCAGTATCTACAGGATGTTTACTAAACCTGTGCAAAGTTTCACTGAATTTGTATGAGTATGTAAAAGGAATGAAGCACCTTTAAGGATTAAAATAAAATAAAATAAGACACAAATAGGTGCTCACCTGCGAATAGGAAGAAAGTATCATTTTTTAAAGATGTATCATTCGCAAGAATTTAGAACTCATTTTATTCCCAAACTTCATATGCTAAGAACAAATTCCTTTTATAGTTCATAAGAAAACTCTTCGAAAATGAAAATAACGTTGAATAACCATTTTTCACTGTTAGTACAACTAATAAACTAAATATCTCAGTCGTGCCTTTTCCATACTCTTCAATACGTAGGTATTTTAATTTCCATTCAACAATATGCAATAAGCAATATTCCTGATAGCAGAAAGTGTTGAAAATGACGTGATATTTACGTCGTGGTTTTCGTCTTTTTTACGTCCTGTAATTACGTCAATAAGACGACAACTTGCACCAACGCAAGACGTCAAGAGGACGTCTTATTTTGACGTCATCTCTACGTCTTGTACACTGTAAAAACTAAAGTGCTACTTTTAGGGGCATGTATAGTGACTGCACCTGAAATGCTGTTTGTAGCACTTGTAGTGTGCTAATTTACCAGCAAAAAACAAAATGTGACCGTGGCGAGCCTCGAACCAGGTTCCGCTGATTGAGAGGCGCTGACGTTACCGATGGACTAACGAATGCTTCTTGCAATCCAGTTTAGTCCTGGGAGTCAAGTAGATAACATGAACTAAGTGGTGTCGTAAATTCACTATTTAACAATATGATCTGCTCTAAATCGTACAATGTGAGTTAGTCTAGCGGTAATGCCAGCAATTCTCGATCAGCGGACCCTGGTTCGAAGCTCGCCCAAATCATTTTTTTTATGAATGTTAAGCAGTTTAAGGAGCTGGTCCAGCTCCCGTGAAAGTGCTGAAATAGCACGCTGTGTGCATTCAATAGCACTCTGAGTGCAGTCCCTATGCATGCCCTCAAAAAGTGCTATATACAGCACTTCAGTTTTTACAGTGTACAGATGACGTCAAAATAAGACGTCCTCTCGACGTCTTGCGTTGGTGCAAGTTGTCGTCTTATTGACGTAATTACAGGACGTAAAAAAGACGAAAACCACGACGTAAATATCACGTAATTTTTACCACTTTCTGCTATCAGGGATGTTTATATGATCCTGATTTCCATTGTGAAATGTCCTTCTCATATTTCGGAATAATACTTTTAGCTTTCTTAAACCTTATTTTTATTGGGGGCGGGGAGTAGGGGTTATTTTTGTTTGTTGTTTTCCCCCCTTTTTTCCTAACGTGTTTTCTTTCAGTGCCACGAAATTTAACACTAATAGAAAGTTATATTAATTTCAAAATGCCGACCTTTACTTGACAATTATTCACGACTGACAAAAATTAATAACAAGAAACACAATTTTTGCGATTTGTCGTGGCTTTATTGAATAATTTGCAGTGGACGCTTAGCAAGTCAAAAATCCGTATTCTGATGTCACAAACAATTATAACATATAACTGAATTATAAAATTCCAACTGGAATACTAATAAATATATGCTGATTACAGATCCCAGCCTCCCCGCATATGAAATCGGGTGAAGCAAAATAATAGACCTTATAATTATACCAACCTCCCCGCATATGAAATCGGGTGAAGCCAAATTAGCTTATACCAACCTCCCCGCATATGAAATCGGGTGAAGTCAACTTAGGCTTATACCAACCTCCCCGCATGTTAAATCGGGTGAAGCAAAATAATAAACCTTATAATTATACCAACCTCCCCGCATATGAAATCGGGTGAAGCCAAATTAGCTTATACCAACCTCCCCGCATATGAAATCGGGTGAAGCCAAATTAGCTTATACCAACCTCCCCGCATATGAAATCGAGTGAAGCAAAATGAACCTTATTACATACCAACATCCCCGCATCTGAAAATCGGGTGAAGCAAAATAATAAACCTTATATACAACCTCCCCGCATATGAAATCGAGTGAAGCAAAATTAACCTTATTATATACCAACATCCCCGCATGTGATCTCGGATGAGGCCAATAAAATGACAGTTTAAATGTGACATCTTACTTTACTGTACTTTACCTGCTTTGCTAAAATAAATTGCAGCCTCCCCGCATTTAAAAACGAGTGGGGCTGAAGTACAGTTTTACAATATTGTGACAGCTTATAATTGTAAATTGGTTTTGTAATTACATTAAATTTACAAATAATGACTTTTCATAACGGGACATGCTCGATATGATGAGAACCTTGTGTGTTTAGGCGGCCTAATTGAAAATTACCGCCAAACGAGCTTATAAAATATGCTCGGCCGCCAAAACACGTCGATTCTGACCCGTCAATTTTAGGGCTCGAAATGCAAGTTTTATCTGTTGAGCACGAGTAGTACAATAACTCTTGACTAGCTTTTCTAAAATCATGCATTATGTATGATTAGACAGAGAAAATAGTATTGCCAAAAATGAGCCCTCAAGTAGCAAATCCTTAAAGGCATTCAGTAACTTAGTGGAAGCTTGATTTAATAAATTGTTGAATTTTGATATCTGTCTTGTATAATGATGTTCAGAAGGATAAATAAATACTATAGCCAGGCATAGAAAGGTTTTCAAATATATAATGCTATTATTAAGATATCTGTGACTGAATACTCCCATTTACGAAAGCGTATGGCCATACGCTTAAGTCTAACACTGAGTCAGTGGGGAAAATGAGTCTGGCATTTCCGGTCATTTGCATATGTTTACTTTTGTGAAGCACATGGTGATTTTGAAGTGTGTTTTTTTTTTTTTTTTTTTTTCCCCCATGGACTTTTTTTTTCTCACCATATTACATACACTGATAGCATGTAAGGCCAGACAGCTCAGATTTTGTCAAGACTCCACAAAGTTACCTAATCACTTTAAATTGATAACATATAAAGTTAAACATTGTCAACTTTGAAAATTGGAAAAAATTACCAAATTATCATATTTTACAGACCCGCCAACAATAAATTCAATAAAAATATATACATAGTAGCAATAACGTACATCAAACCAAATACAAGGAACGTTAAGATCCAAACAGCACACCAAACAAAACTCGGTGCTGTGAAGCGCGTTACTGTAACGCAAGCCAACTAAAGCGTTCTAATACCGCTGAGTCCAACTCTCAAATTGTTAATAAATAGATAATTTGGTCAGACATCCTCGAGCGAGTGTGCTACAATAAATTTTGCCCCGAGGCGCAGGGAAGGGCAGACAACCGCCGGAGGGCCACCAATCGGCATGCACGAGCTCTCGCGGAAAAAAGGGGAGGCAATGCCACACGGCACTCGAACACAAACAGGGCAGACCCGCATCTATACAGACCAGATGGCCTCCATTTATCCACGAAAGGACTTGATTTGTATGTTTTCTTGCGACTCGAACACGTTTTTCAGCGTATCTGCCAACTGTTTTTTGGATAGGGCTTCCAAGTCATTTGTCCCGACGTGTAGAACCAACACCGTCGGTTTTGGGTTACCTGTTTTCAACAATGCGTTTACTTGGCCCAAGTGCAGGCCCCGCCTCCCCGCCCAGCGGACGACAGTCCCCATGCCCAGGTCGGTCATCCCTGTCTGCTCAGCACGGCGCTCAGCCCAGTAGACGATGGAGTCGCCTACTATCCATACGGCCGGTTCTGTTAAAACAAGACAAAGGAGAGCCTGGGAAGCTTTCTGGTTCCAAAACACGTGACAAGTTCAAAACAATCATTGTATTGTATAAATAATGTATTAATAGCATTTTTATTGCTTGTTGGTTTGCGTTTGTTAATTTAGTCATCTTTTAACGTGACAAGTTCAAAACAATCATTGTATTGTATAAATAATGTATTAATAGCATTTTTATTGCTTGTTGGTTTGCGTTTGTTAATCTTTTAACTGGCTTTATTTCTTTTTCTATTTATTAAACTAGGCCGACTTGGTTATTTATACTGGCATATATGCACATAATATAATATGCTCATCGTATTGTACATGTATTTTATATATGGGCAAATATGCTGAAACCATTGCAATTCATCACTTTATAATTGATATAAGTCAGATAACTATAAAACCATGTCTAATCTTATGTACCGGCAATGTGCGACAGACGCCCATCTCCCCATATGTTGAATTTAAGCATCCGAAAAGCCCGCCATGGCGGAATAATAGCCGCGCCTATACGAAAGGCATCCCGCTATATTCCATGCACTTCTTTACTATGGTCCCGAATTTGTATCTGGTAATTGGGGTTGCCCCATAAGAGCAAAAGAAAGCCTCTCCACTCTTTGGACGCACTTCCAAATATTATCAATTCCCGAGTTACCCTCGGGTATTAAGATTATACAGCCATTCCCTCTCTGATCGGTTTTTAAAGCATTTAGGAATAACTCTATCCTCCTTTGCGGTGTATTTCCCGCAACTCGTACATCAGACATGCAAAGCATACATTCTTGCTTATATTATGCAATCACCATAAATTCACTAATCCACAAAAATCCATAAAATACCAATAAAAATGCGGCCTTATATAGCAACACATCATAATCACTTTCGCAAATATAATTCAAGCAGGGTAATATTCAAAACAAGATTAACAAAATAATGGGATGCCTCATCTTAAGGACCGGCATCTACCCCCCTCCACTAAATAAAACTCTAAATCGCATCATTTGCTCCTACAGATTGCAAATAAAAGACTAAACCAGAAATATATATCTGGACTATAGACCCCGCATGTCCACACCAACACAAATAAACCACAAATTGCACTACCTTTTTAATATCTAAAAATATCTGCGGGTCATAATCGTATACCCTGCAAAACTTTTTTAAATACTTCCAGAGCCACTGCGTAAATTATATAAATATTAATTGCCCTGGATGCCGTCAGCAGCTGCGTCTGCTCTACAGCCAGCTGCTCCTGAAATCGAGAAAATGCATCGGCTATTCCGTTATCGATCCCAGGTACATATCTCGCCTTAAACATTATATTATTACTCAAACAAATAATAACCAACTTGCATACTAAGCTCATGAGCTCAGGCATTGCGCTGATTGCTCATTAATCACTGCCACTACCGATTGGTTGTCGCAATTAAACATCACCCTCTTGTTTACAAGTTCGGCGCCCCATAACTCCAGGCCGACCCAAATGGGGAACAATTCTAAAAACGCTATCGACTTGCTAGTTGCGCCGAAACGTGCGGGCCATTTAGCCTGTGCCCATCTACCCCGGAAATAAATGCCAAATCCACTGCTAGCCGCCGCGTCGGTGAAAAATTGATTTCTTCGCTGCTGTACCAACCGGGATCCCGAAAGAAAACCTGCCCATTAAAATGAACCAAAAATTCCAGCCAGGCTTGCATGTCTGCTCGAGCGCCCTTCGTTATCCTTATCATGTGGTAAGGCCTATTCGCTTCGCTTGTCAAGTCTATGAGCCTCCTCACGAATGCTCTGCACGGGGAAATCGCCTCACAAACAAAGTTGAGGCTCCCCACAATCGATTGTATACCCCTCAATGACACTTTCTCACGGTTCGATACCTCCGTCAGCTTTCCGACCAAATTTACAATTTTTTCTATAGGGACCCATATTTGCCGAGAAACAATATCAATTTCCAGACCGAGGTAAGACATTATTATGACCGGACCCTCCGTCTTTTCATGTGCAATTGGCACCCCAAATCTCTCACAAATCGCTGCAAATGACGCCATTGCATGCCTGCATTCGTTGTCATTTGATTTGCCTGCAAAAAAAAGAAATCGTCAAGATAATGTACAATGTTTCGCGACTCTGCTACTTGTCGCGTACAAAATTCCAAAAAAGTAGTAAAACACTCGAACGTAGAACATGAAACTGCGCAGCCCATGGGCAAACGACGATCATAATAATAAACCCCCCACCACACACATGCCTAACAATTCAAAATCTTTCGGCCTCCTGGCAGTAGTCGAAAAGCCGATTTTATATCGGTTTTCCCCATGAGAGCACCCAGGCCTAACCGTGCTACGATTTCGACCGCCGAATCAAAAAATGAATACGTTACAGTACACCGCTCCTCTGGTATACTATCATTAACGGAATTGCCCCCTGGAGCCAAACGATGCTGAATCAAGCGAAATTCTCCCGGCGATCTTTTGGGCACCAGCCCTATAGGAGAACACCTGAAATTTTTGAACGGAGGTATTTTAAATTGGCCTACAATCCTTCCCAATTCAATTTCTTTGCGCAATTTCATTTGCAACACTGCCCTGTGATCAAATGCTGATTTTAAATTTATTGTTGTAAGTGGGAGCCACTCCCCGTCAAAATGCAATAAAAAACCAAACTTGAAACCATTAGTCAAATATTTGGCATATTCCCGATTAGGATAAGCAACATCGCATCCAATTTTACTAGAGTAGGCCTAAGCCTGAACTGAGCATCGTATTCCCGCCAACCGTAGCCGCCGAAAGCCCTTGCGGCATGCCTGATGAGATCCATGTATTTTAGTAACTCCCTACCCCGTTCAAATAATGTGCTTCTCCATGTATATAAAAGAAAAAACCAGAAAAACCGAGGTCCATTGCTCTACTGACACGATCTTTCTACTTCTTATTTATGGCTGCAGTTGAAACCCCATGCCAAATTCCAATGGCCTTATAAGTTATACTAAACATAGCATTGGGTAATCCTAACCCAGCCTCACCTCTCTCACTCACGTCCTACTTCAGTAACAACAAAGCTAACTCAATGCATTCACCCTTCCAAATCTTTTCTTTCAATGCGAGAGCTATTTCCCCACCGAGTGGGTCACACGAACTCACTAAAGGCTCGGACGCCCCAACGTTTTCGAATTCGGGACTACAGCCCATTGGGCTTGGATCGAGTAGATCTAGATCTACCTGTAATGGCCGTGTAATGGGCCGCGCATACGAAGTACTCGGTTGCGACTGGTCCGGTGGAGCCGGGGCCTGCGGTATGACTGATGGCCATGAAATAAGGCCGATATTCGGTTCACAGGACTCACCGATTTGTTGCTGCGCCCCACCAGCAGCACTAGTGCTCTCCTCCCCCGTTGATCTCCTCGGGACCAATGAAGCTCGGGGCACCGAGGCCGCCCGCGGCCTGTTCGGACGCTCAGCCCCCTCACCCGGCCCGGTATCGGGGCCTGCTAATTGTACCCGTGGTCTTCCTCGTTTCGACTTAGATTTCGCTTTTGGCATGATTCTTGCCCCTATTGCCCAATGAACATATATAGTCTCTCACTACTGGTGCCATGCGATGATTCCGATTGGTATATAACCAACCCTATTCAAAATAAAAGTTAAATTAACTGATTATTTTGTTCACGAAACTTGCATAGTTGTCCACTGATTGAAAGCCACGTACACTGTGAATATCTCACTATATTGCATGTGCTTGTGTTACACGTCTACCGTACGCGCTCACACGCACGTTAACAAGTTAAGTCTTGTTGCAACATTCCTAACTTTTCCCGCCACCAATGTATTACAACTTTGCTTTGATGGTGCCGTGCGCGGAGCCCTGGATCACTCGTATTCATTACGGGCGCTCAATATCAAAGGCGCTATAACCCGACCTGTAATTTTGTCAGTCGATAAATAAGTCATTTTAAATCGTGAACTCTTTAAAAACTATTATCATCATGAGGATATAAATGTATATACAACGGCATCTTGACAATGAATGAACAAAGAGCACAGAATGAGCAGGGGGGTTTTTATAGGGAAAGAAAAATGCTAGATAACTATAGTTTTCAAAAAAAAATTATCGGATTTCTTTTTCTCTGTAGCATCATTCGTAACTATGATAGTAATAGTGAAAATAAAGATAATACAAATAATACGCCTACTAATAACCATAATAATCTGGGCTCTGTTTCATGTTTGTTATGTTATGAATAGCAAATGCCACAGATCTATGACAAATCTGCTCACAGCCAATCGAATGTAAGGAATTCAGTAGCTTATAACAATTATTCCATCTTGTTATAAATAACAAGCTTCATAAAACATTGCTTACTTTTAATGAAAACAAAAATATACAGATGATGATATATACATCAAAAGTCATAAAAGGTTTCGTATTAACCACTCAACTAATGAGATTTTTTTCTTCGACGTCCTGATTGTGTTCGATGACATCGGGTTACACTTACACCAGGCCTACACTGTAAATTATTCTGTCGTGTTTTTTTTTCTCTCTCTCTTTACCTCTTCAGAGGGACTTTATTTTCCATTTAACAATACGCATGTACATATATTTACAATGCAAATAAAACGAAATACATGAATTATATACAAGATCAATATAATTATTAAAAAGGATCCTTATAACATGTCTATTACTTTCTTAACTTTTTTTTTGTCGAAGTATTTTACATTTTCTTTATATTTCAAATATGATTTCAATGACGAAGTAAAATGATTTATTAACCGCTTTGGATTAGTTTGCACTTCTCCAAAGTTTCGCTTTACGTAATCTTTGTATATTACAAGTTGTGCATAATTTATCTTGAAATTATCATGAAAACATTTTCATATCCACTTCAATTTCTATTTTAAAAATAAAATATATAATTCTTGAAATGATTTTCCAGAAAACTCTAACATTTTTACAGTGAAACAAAAAATGATCAATAGTTTCCTTTTCGTGACAAATTTTACATTCGTTAGACGGTACAATTTTCCATACAAAGAGGTTATCTTTAGAGGGCAAAACACTATGAAGTAATTATTGTCTCTTATCTTATTAAATTTGAACTGAAATATATCTTTCCAAACAAATGTTTCTGATAGGCCTAGAAAATTTTGCCCAAAATAGACTTTTTCAACTTTTTCTTTTTTTTCTTTTCTACCATTAAATTATAGTTATTTCTCGCTTTGGTACATTCATCTAAAGCTGTCTCAATGTAGTTTGATTCATTGAGATTTGAAGTTTTGTTTGAAATTAAATTCTGTGACCAATATTTTGGGAATGCTCTTTTTAATTTTGCCATTTTAAATAAAAACAATAGATTCTTAACATCAAAGTGCTTATTAAATGAAGAGTTATCTCTCCATGTACCTTTATGTACCACATGTTTAACCTTGAAAATTCCTTCTTTTATCCACGACTGGAAATACAGTCGTTGTTTATCAAATACAATATTACTATTATTCCAAAGTATTTCACTGGGAATATTTTTTACATCAAATTTACTTACATAACGAATTTCTGACCATGTGCATAACAAATCTGAATAAAACTTTGGAAAATTTCTCTTTTTACACAACTCTTTCATGTGTTTAATATGACAATTATACTTATAACATAACGGCATTCCACCAACTGTTTCAGTCCAAAATGAATTAGCTTTTACATATAAATCAACCATACCAAGTCCTCCTTCTCTTTCTGGATTGATACAGACATTCTGTTTGACCTTTTCACGTTTAGAATTCCATATAAATGAATACATAGTTCTGTGTAAAGACTTCCATATATAAGTAAGCATATTCTGCCGTTTTTCACCTGAAATCTCCTGGCAGTCAGGATACCGGCCGGGGAATGCCCGTTATTCCACAGTTGTTTTAAACCGGAAATCAGCATATATCTACAATCGCCCGAATTTATGCTGATTTCCGGTAAACCAACAAACTTGCGGTTGTTCTACAGGGAAAAGACTGTAAAATTGAAATAACGGCAATAACTTGTAATTTCAAGGGCCCCCAAAACCTGTAGTTTTACAGTTATTTTTTACAGTGTAGTTTTTTGCGTTCTTCATCACGACTTTTTTCCAAGAAAGTTTGTGTCACCCAGTGGGACATTCGTTCAACACGTTTGCATGCATCGGTACAGCTGGGTTCTACATTTTCCCCGCACTCCTTATCCAAAGTAGGACTAATAACAATTAACTGTGCACCTTAGAGATTGGTGTATTTATTCAGTTATTTTTTAATAATAGCATTATATATTTGAAAATCTTTCTATGCCTGGCTATTTATTTATCCTTCTGAACATCATTATACAACTTTGAGCTTTACTTTGGAAAAGACGTAAACAATAAAGCATCAACTTTATATAACTCATTGCAAGTTTGACATGTAAAGTATTTTGCTGTATTATATTTTAATTATGGTAGTGTTTTCTGATATTAATCATATTTATTGGATAATTTGGACAAACATTTCATAAAAGTATAGTTACCACAGGGAACAGGCAACAAACTAGTGACAGGGAGGGGGTAGTTTTTGTTTTGTTTTTGTTTTTCCTAACATGTTTTTTTTCTTTGCCCAGTGTAGGTTTTTACTTATTGTAGTTATGATTTACCTTTTCCCAGGGACCAGTGTTTCTACACGCTCAGTTTCTATGCTGGTCTCTGTTTTCATTCTCATTTTCATATAATTAATCTAATGTAGTCTTCACTGTTGGTATTTATCTTTTTCTTATAGTACACGGCTCCTCGTCTCAATTTTAAGGCATACTTAAAATTTTCTGTAGAATCTGATTTTTTTGTGCTATATCCCCTATTTTGGGGGTGCTGAACATGAATTTACTTGTTGCCATTTTTCTAAATGACGTCTTCGGTCGTTGCCATGGTAACGATATATTTTCTAAAAAATAACATATATCTCTTAACAAACATAAAAATATAATGTTAGGGATGAAGTGTATATCAATTTCAGGCTACCCGTTCAATTAAAATCAAAATCACAGTTGTCAAAGGTCATGTTATGCTCAAAAAGGGCCGTTGCTAGGGTAACGCCTAATTTTTTCAGAAAATAGCATATTTCTGCAATAAAACATAAAACATAATAGAAGTGTTTAAATATATCTATTTCATGCCAAAACTTTGATTTCCATCAAAATATTGGTTTTGCAAAGTCATATATGTGCCACAACATGGTCGTTGCTATGGCAACAATATGGTTGAAATTGGTATTTTAAGAAAAAATAAAGCATTTCTGTATCAAAACAAAACATACAACATAAATACAACATAAATGCCTAAGTACACATACTGTCCACTTTCTCATTCTTTTCAGTCTAGATGTAGATTTTGAAGTAATAGTCATGCCTGATAGGACAGTTGCAATGGTAACAAATGATGCAACAGTTAAAATAGGTATAATTTCAGTGCATTTGTTAACATACCAAAAATCTACCCCCTCGCCTTGGACATATTTTTTTTCCTCACTCTGTTCTTTCTTATTACCTAGTTGTCTCGGCCATCAATATCATTATCTGCCTCTTTGCCATAAAAAGGGATGGTGGATAAACGTGCCAGAGACGTTGCCACTGTAACAAATTAATTTCATAAAGTAAAATGTCTTTGAGTAAACCACGTAAAGCCATAAAGTTAATATCTAAGAACATCTCTTCCAGCTACTAGTTAGGCCGCAATTAACATCTGAATTATCCCATTTCATGGTTATGCTAAAAAATGGCCGTTGCTATGGTAACGTTTGAATATTCAGAAAAGCATGTATTTGTAATGGAATAATCAATCAAGTCAGGTAGAATTTCCGAGAACCATGGATAAGTTCTTTCCAGTAACCTTTGTCATTCATAAGTTCAGCGATGTCTCACGTCTCCTGGAGACCAGTGTCCATCGTTAATGAATCGAATGTCCTCCTATGTCTCCCTCTTCTTGCTTCTCCATGAAGGGGTTTCCACAGGACCACTCACTGTAGTGTGAGCTCTGGATGCCTTTGATCATGCCCTGAAAGCTTCAATCTCCTCTGGGTTACTTTGGAGCTGATCTTTGGAAGGTTTCCCTACAGCTCCGAGTTCCTCAATCTTGTTGTGAATTGGTTAACGTTCAGAGCCATCCTTTAACATTCTAGTGTAGCACCCATCAACCATCTGAGTAAAAGTCCCTTTGTAAGGGTCCGGGTCTCTGACCCATACAACAAAACATACACCACCGTAGCTGTGAAGAGACTTATCTTTAGGACTTTACGGAGGTCTGATTCCCATACCGACTTCAAGCTGTAGCATGCTGCCCAGGCGTTCTTCACCCTATCCACAACGTCATTCTCTGTGTCCTGATCTTTGCTCCCAAGTACTGGAAGTCATCCACCAATTCAAGTGGCTTCCCACCAGCACTCACGATTCCCTCTGGCTCCAAGACGTTCTCCAGCAGATAGTCTTGCTCTCATTTATCCGCAGTCCTACATTCATAGATACCTCCTCCACCTCTCCCAGTAACTCCTCTGCCTCCTTTACTGTTTGCCAACAGAACTATGTCGTCAGCAAACTCAGCATCTGATATCTTCTTAGCCTTAACTCTCCTGCTCCAAGGCGGAGTTACAGTGAAGCCATAGTCATGGTGTTTCTCCAGTGCCAGGGTCAATTACGATCACAAAAAGATATGGAACTAATATATCACCCTAGAGTACTCCAGTCTGTATCTCAAACTCTGTCAGCACATCGGGTGTGATAACCTGGGCTTTGGTGTTTGTGTACAGCAGGGATATCAGGTCCATCTTCTTGGGGATTCCATAAGCCCATACGATGTTCATCAGGCAGTTTCGGTCTACTGAATCAAAGGCTTTTTTAAAGTCATTGAACACCATGAGAGCAGGGAGGCTCTTTGCTCTGGCACCCTCAAGTATGCCCCTGACTAGTGGCGGATCTTCCCTCTCTAAAGCCATTCTGGCTGTCTCTAAGCTGCTTCTCAATCTCTGGCTGGATTCGGTTCAGAATCATCCTGTTGAGGGTCTTTGCAGCAATGCAAGTAACGCTAATGAGATGCCCCTGTAGTTGTTGGTGTTAGTGAGGTCACCTTTCTTTGGTACTGTGACAGTGTTACTTATCCTCCATTGATCTGGGATCTGGGAAAGTGTCTGATTACAGAACTCCAGGCTGATATCACTAAAATCACATCTCTTCATCACCTCCCGCGACACTCCATCATATCCATACCCCCTTACCCTCCTTGACCTCCCCCCCCCCCCCCCTTCTGGTTCTCTTAAGCTCTTCACTGGTAAAGGGCCTGTCTCGATATCCATTTCTTTGAATATCTGCCTGATCACCCTGGTATTTTGATATGTGGGAGAGGTTTGTCCTAGTAAGGTCTTAAAATGGTCCAGCCACTTCCCGTTCCGACTCAAGGCCTGACTCAAACTCCCTCTCTTCCTCCCCGTGATCTCGTTGATGATCGTCAAACTCCCTATGCTCTTACAACTGTCTGCTGCTCTCTCAACTCTCCTGATCTTCTCAATCAGCAAAGACTCCTCCCTAGCTTTAGTGTAGTTGGCACGAGTTCTTCCTTCCTATCCTCAACACACTTCTTCTTCTCTCCGAAGGATCAGCACAGAACTCGTCCATACCAGCTCTTAGGTGTTCTCTGGCTGCACACACTGTCATCTTCCTCTTCAGCACCAAGGCCTCTCCCGCTTCTGTTACTGCAGTGGTGAAGTGAAGAAACTATAGTTGATAAAGTAGGAACATGAGGAAGGCATTCCCCATTCGTTTTGTACACAAAACTCGGAAATTCTTCATTTGCGGGCTGACATGAGGTCACAAAAGGTCATGTAACTTGGTAACGGTATGACCGATTTTTTAAAACATGATGTCACAAGATGTAGAAGAAAATGGCCATGCGTGAAATGCAGTGGTCCGAAACGCGTGGCGATATTTGTCTCAGAGCCCCCACCCCCCCCCCCCCCCCCTTCCCAGTACAAAGGGTTAATTACCCAAGTCTCAGCTGTTATGATATAACTGTTTGGCATTAAACAGATGATGGATGTTGAATATCGGAATTTTAAAAAACATACACTTTCTGGCTGACATCATGGAAATGGAAAATCAGGGTCTAAAGTTAAATGTGCTTTTCTGCAAGATTCCCAGTCGATAAAGGCCGTGGTTATGCCAGACAAGGGTCATTGCTATAACAAACCTGTGATAGGCAAAGAGAATGTGTAACAAGATTATTTTTTGAATAATTGACAACATTTGGTAATGGATTTGTAGCTGAATCTGGACTGTTGCCGAATAACGTTCAGCTGCAAAAAACGGGGGAGTTAAAAGTATGCGTGCTATGTCTACAAAAATAATGGGTATAAACGTAATATTGGCTGCTTCAAAATTTTATCCTCCTGCCTCTCCTATGTAACATCTTAATGCATGTTGTAGGATATGAACCTGTAGATCTTGCCCATCAATAGAGGCTTTTCAGTTCCTGCAGATTATTGAAATGGCCTATATTGCATGTTCCAGCTAGCAAGGTCTTATCTGCAACTAATAGGTGCCCTTTCAAGGTCACAACTGAGTTCTACAAAGTGTTAAACCTTAGTATTAATGAACACAGGAGGAAAACTGCTAGATGAACTGGTAGATCTAGTCTCCTTCTGGGCCTGACTTGATCTAGATTTAGTTTATATGCATTTAGCTAGGTCAGAGCAGAATTAGAGACCTCATAGGGTGCCTCCAGACCCCCAGGTTCATGTAACCATCTATTTGTGTTTGCTTGTTTATTTGTGACATTTTTACTACCTTCTTAGACAATGTTTTTTGTGTTAGTGTTAAGATAGAGAAATACCATATTTTTCCTCAAAATATCAGTCTCAACCTGGTCGTTGCCATAGTAACGACCATATTATGGTATAAATACATTGTTGTAAGACTTTGCATGACCAAGATTTTGATGGCAATCAAATTTGGAGCATGAAACGGACAAGCGAAGACACTTGTTATGTTTATACATTGTTGCATCACAAATATATGGCATTTTCTAGAAATTCAGATATTACCATGGCAACGGCCAATTTGGAGCATAACCATGAACTTTGATAACTAAAGCCAGATGTTAACTGTAAGGTAATGTGCAGCTTGAAAGAGAGATTCTAAGACGACATGTATTTATGTTGTATGTATTTATATTTATGAAAAATCTGAGAAGTAATTTGTTACCATGGCAACGTCTTTAGCACTTTCATCCACCACCAAATTGATGGCAAATAGGCACATAATGATGACTGATTCATCTGGGTAACCAAAAATAACAGAATGGATGAAACTGTGTCTAAGAGGATGGGGTACGTTTTGGGTATATTAGCCTATACACTTTTGTTATTGATTTCATAAGCCATTCAGAACTACTTTAACTTTTGCATCATTTTGTTGCCATAGCAACTGTCAAATCAGGTATGACTGTTACCTGAAAATCTTCATCTAGACCTAAAAGAATTTGAAAGTGGAAATTATGTGTACTTAGACATTGTTATTATGTTTTTTTTTTTTGTTTTGATACAAAAAAGCTATATTTTTTCTTAAAATACCAATTGCTTCCATGCCGTAGCCATAGCAACGACCATGTTGTGGCATAAATATGACTTTGCACGACCAAGACTTTGATGGAAATCAATTTTTTTTTTTTGGCATGAAATAGATATATTTATACACTTCTATTATGTTTATGATTTTTCATTACGGAACTATGCTATTTTCTGAACAATTTTAGGCGTTACCATAGCAACGGCCCTTTTTGAGCGTAACCATGCCCTTTAACAACTGAGATTTTGATTTTAATCAAACGGGTAGCTTGAAATTGATACACTTCATCACTAACATTATATTTTTATGTTGTTTGTTAAGAGATATATGTTATTTTGAAGAAAATTCGTTACCATGGCAACGGCCGAAGACGTCATTTAGAAAAATGGCAACAAGTAACTTCATGTTCAGCATCCCCAAAATAGGGGATATAGCACGAAAAATCAGATTCTACAGAAAATTTAAAGTAACCTTTCAACTTGCCATGTACAATTACTCAAACTTTAATGCTCTTTAATTTGCCTTGTAATAATCTAAAAAAAATTCTACAGCAAGTTTTGTTGTCAATTATTTGGTATATTATTTATTGCACAATAGTTATTGTCATATACTTTAAAAAATAAAAATTAAAGGAAATAAAATGTAATATCTGAAATTGTCTGAACAAATTCTACTTTCAATGGAATGAAATTTAACACTGGTGAGGATCATATTGATTTCAAGAGTTCGACCTTTCAGTCAGAGCGCCACGCGTATGCTAATGAGCTGAATCCGCGATATTTATTCAGAATCCCGTTTGTGCTGGAAGCTCAAAAATTGCCTCTCGTATATCACGTGATTTCACGAGAGGTTGTGACCTGCGCGTATTCGACGTCGTATTCCATACCGACGGAAAGCCAAGATGGCAGAATGTTACCGTAAGTAAAGTTCAAGATTATACCATTGTTTTGGTATGAAATATGACACGTTTCTGTAAAAATTTGGGCCTGAAATAGTGCCCAGGAATTACTCCTTATTTTGTTACGATTTAGAATTGATTTTGCATCACAAAGTTCGCTTTTGGTTCCTGACCGTCCTCAGAAACCGTGGCATTTTTCAACAACTTGTTTAGCTCGATAAGAGTTCAGTGTTCAATATGTATGAAAATCTTCGTGACGCAAGATCTTTTTCATTATCAATTTCACGATGGAAGTTGCGTGTTGGGCAGTGAACCGCTGTGGGTGCCGACGTTGCTTTTTTTGGCTTTGTAGGCCCACCCGTGTATATTTGTGTACTGTATACACATGGCAAGCTGCACTTAACTCGGCACAACAACTTGCAAGTTAAACATGTTCAGTATGTTCATTTAATAAGTCTGATGACTCTACATGTAAGTTAAGTCTATTTATTACTAGGCCTACTTCTGCCCTTATATGGAAGATAACCTATCACTCAGATTTTCTTTTTGCTTTATGATGTAGGATGGGGGTTGCATATCACATGCATATCCGGACACTTGTTATTTTATGTTACCGACTTACCGGTAAACAAAATTAGTCTGTCAATTTTGCCATCTGAGTTTACAAAAAACGTGCATCAAGTAACACTAAAAACTTAAAAGGATATCCACTGAATATTTGCAATGCACATGATTTTCAACCTATCCTGTGAAAGATTTGTGACAATTTGCATGTAAAGTTGTTCGATTTAATTGTTTAAAAATAACTTGTCCAGATAAACAACCTGTCCGGACATGCCGGATTCGGAATTACGATGTCTGGGAATATTACAGGTATATGAATGATGCATTCCTGATACTCTGAATATTTCTTTTGCACTCAAGTTGTTTCTAATTCTAGTGGGCATCGTGTTGAGTGAATGACAAAACCTGAGAGAAATGTTTGAAATGAATAAAAACTATATATGATTTTGCTGTTGACTGGTCAAAATGTCCCGCCAATAATTTATTCCCAGTTATAATGAAGGCAGTGGCTATTCTTACGACGAGTCATAACACGCTCCATTTTCGTACTTTGCGGCGTCGTTAGAATAATTTTTCGGCTATTCTTACAACATGCACATACGCTCCATTTTCCTAACCCTAACCCTATGCGACGTAAGAATAGCCGGAAAATTATTCTTACGACTCGTCATAAGAATAGCCACTGCGTATTTTATGAAATTAATAAAATAAGCAAATAATCATGGACTGTCAAACCACATACACCTGGTTGTGTTAGCCCATAGTAGGCCTAGTACAAAGACACTTTTGCATTATCTTTTGAATCAGAATGCCAGAAATTACACATTATACATGAGCAGAAAGAAAAATTTTCTGAAAAATTTGAGGCCATTTTTAATGCAATATGTTTAAATTTTGGTTTGCATAAATATCTTGTCTTTGTTTTATTTGTAGGTCCACCTACCATCTTGTCATGTGCAGCAAGTGTCATGTATTTCTGGATTCCCGGAGACATCTGCACAGCTCTCAATCTGACATGCTGAATGCATCGTTGGACACCTCTCGAGCACTTGTCAATGAATATCTACCCACCCATCCGTCCACCCATCGATCCATGTAGGTATTCATCCATCTGCTTCAGCTCCTGCCAGCATGCCACTACCCTCCAGCCATTGGGATGGCATCTACCAACCGACTCGTCCACCAGACTATGCACCTCATCAACCAAGTGCAAGTAAATTTGGAACCCATAACACTTCTTGTTCTTTTGTTGAACATGTAAGCACTATTCCCAAGCACAGTTGAAACAAATCAAACAGGATCATTGTTGGGGTAGAACCAACAAGGACCTCACACAGTAAACGTGCATATGACACTACTTGTGAGGTAAAGGAACGTCAGAGTACCCCATGCAACAAACGTGTATCTGGTCCTTGTCAACTTTGTAGTCGAACGTCTAATAGATATCACCATATTTCAACCTCTTCAACTACCAGATTAAATTCTTATATTTTGGAAAACTGCTCTGCCATAAATGAAAAAGATTTATCCCAGTTGAGTGCGAAAAGAATTGCTATAAAGAAATGCATCCAAGCACTTTATGTACATGTATGTAGTGGGTGCAATTTTGTCTCCTTTTTTGCACATTTTGGAAACGTGTATTCTTTAACATTTTTTTACAGTATGCATCCTTTATTTCTGGAGAACTATCCTCAGATACACCACAAACGTTATATCATACAAATTTAAATGTAGATAGTGATACAAGGTTACTTTCATTTTATAGACTTTTATACCGGTAGACGGTATTATGTGTATACTTCAATACAAATCATGCATGCTTGCATAACTATTCTTCTCCAGTTGATTTGTTTCATAGTATCAATGAAGGTCCTTGAAGTTGTAAGAAAGGCATCCTGGAAAGGCATCCTGGAAATGTGTATGGTCTTTTGCCTTCTAGTTCAGCTTTGAGGCTGCATTGGCTTCAAACCTGTTGGGTTCAGACTGTTGGGAGTAGAGTGCAAACTCCTATATTCAGTCATCCAGATATTAAACTGTATAGGTTTCTTGTATGTGAAGATGATGAAGGAGTACATGTTACATGCCAGTGGGACTCTAATGAAAATATATATAAGATTGGATTAAGATTAAATCCAATGTTTTATATCTTACAACGGGTTGTTCTTGTGCTAAGAGCAAATGTCAAAATCGTTTATGCAAATTCAGAAAAGAGAATCGTTTCTGTGGCCCCGGTTGTCGATGTATATGGTTTGAGAACCTAGTAATATCTTGTTCAAAACAGATACCATAAAGTGACACTGATAGTGTATCGAGTGGAGAGGATTTAGATAAAGAATTAGATAAAGAAATTTATGTAGATTATTTTCATATTGAGTAAATTTTTGTTGAGCCACCGAGGTGGAGTGAGACTAAGGGATCCTTAGCAGCGTCCGTCAGTCCGTCATCCATCCGTGATGCTTATAAAACTTGAATAACTTTGCAACCATTTGCCTGTTTGTAGCCATACTTGGATGGTGCATGTAGATGCTATGGGGACCTCAATGTTATTTGGGGGTCAAAGGTCAAATGAGGTCAAATGCTACAATTTACCTGCAAAAATGATTGCATACGAACATGGCGAGACACATTATTTCCTTGTTCTTTGAAGGCTCTGCCATGCAAATCATTACTTCCTGTATATTTGTGTTACGCATCATATAACATAATAGAAAAGTAATAGATTTTTTGTGTGTGCAAGAATTACCATCTAAATGCACATGTATAAAGAGCCAGTAAGTTGCAATACTGACGTGTCCACATAGCTCGGTCAGTATGTATGTACTACCTTGTTATCTGTTGATATCAACTGACATACCAAAGATATGTAAATGTAACATTTCTTAAACTGTTGTGCCACTTGCAGCTGATTTATATTTCTTCCATACATGCAATGTGATTTTTATGTGGAGATAGTTGTCGCACTATGCTTCATTGTTGTAATGTCATATACTTTGCTGTAAACTACAAGTTTTGTAGTAATATCTTTCCCTGTTGTTGGTAAGATTTTTATTAAGCTCAGTCATAGTTCATTGTGTACCTATCAAAAGGCAATTTTAATAGAGACGATCCAGATTTATGCTTCAATGGTTCTTATGCTGGGTAATTTTATTTTTTGTTTAATGCTACATTGATGGCTTTCTCGTTGGTGCATGGATGTCTTTGGGGGTTTATTTATCAGTGCCAGTCTTTCCAGCATCCAAAAATATGATATTATGGATGGTTATCTGCCTTCTATAGTGCAATCATTGTAAAGTTATAGGTGCTTTATTTATATTACCAGATATATTGCATGCCCTTTATTTATGACATGTTAAAAAAGAAATATTTTGCAAGATCATCAGTTCTGCTTTTTGTACTATATTGACTCTATTTATTTATGTCTAATATTTAAAAATAGGATCGGGGATCGACCAGGATGCCTGCCTTGTACTGTAGACTTACTTAGTCACAATTAATCAATGTATTTGTTACTCCAAAATAATATATTGCTTCAAAACATCTTAATATTTACCTAATGTATTTGTGTTTTCTGCTGTGTAAATGAGTTACAATGTTAGTGGTTATTTGTTCTATCATGCTCAGGCAGAACAGAAATATCAGAGATATTAAATAAAAATGTTTTGCATTTCAAATTTAAATTGTTTATTCCAGCATGCAATATATATGGTTTGGGTAATATTCTGAGAAGAGAATGAAAGGATAAGAAAACAAGTTGAAAGTGGTACTGTGAAAGTGATATTTTTGAAGAATGGATGCCAAACACAACTCGGTCCTGAGGGGTGCCTTTTATTTTTACTCCCAAAGCTTGGGGAGTCGGATTGGAGCAGCGCATGTACTCGACCCAATATCAATCCCCCTCCCCCAGCTAAACAAGGCCCCCCCTGTCAGGGCCCCAAGAGGTTGCAACAGTATTCTGTTTTGTTGCTGTCTATATACCTATAAAAGGAAGAGAGTTGAATTGAATGAATGAAAGATAACTACAGAAGAAAAAGCAAATACAAATGAGAGAAAGTGTGGGCAGTGAATTAAAGACAAAAAGGAAACAGGTAGGCAGTCAGAGCCAAGATCAGATTCAGTTAAGGCAATGCTACACGAACTTTGCATGTCAAATCTGCCATACACAGCAGGGGGGGGGGGGAGGGGGCAGTTGCCCCCCCCCCCCCCCCTGGCCCCCTCCGAAATTTTCAAATCCCCCTTCTTTTTTTTTTTAAGACTCGGATTTTAGATTTTCAAATAATTCCACCAAAGTGTGCACCAGATCGTTCACTTTCAATTCTAAATATGCAAAAGCTCTCTCGTGTGTGAGCAGGATGTAACCCCTCCCACACCTTCCCTCACTTGCGTGTTCCCTCGAATATTGAACACATTCTACCCCCCCCCCCCCCAAGAAAAATTGCATGAAAATGTGCAGAGTATTTTTGTCGTAGGAAATTTGGGACACATGAATCCCATCTTTAACTAATGGTTACAATATAAAATTTATTTGAATAACATTTTCACCTCTAAATCTGGGGCTAACAACCAATGCCAAACTTTAGTTAACAGTGGCAGTAATGCCGACGCAGAAAAACACATATGGGACACGAGAATATACACGTATCCATACTTACCTGGAAGACTAGATTAATGGCGTTAATGAGGTAAAGAGGGTGATTTATTAATTTTTTTAGGAATATTATGACGAACTGCAGCTACTGCTTTAATTATTAGCTATTTCATGTGACTCCATTCATTATAAATATACGAATACTTGGTTACTGCCACTAAAGTAGACGACGCTAAACCCTGACCTGTAGGTGGTCGTTTCCACACCGTTGAAGTTCGTTGACCCTGATCACAATGCGCAGCAGGGCTAGGACGCGTTGACGAATCAGACCGCAGCATTGTTGCCAATGCAAGAAACTCGCTCTTCGTCGGACGAAGGGGATGACAAGGTGATAGACTTTTTTGGTTCCTGACCGTCCTCAAAAACAATACATACTGATTTATGGCTCATTTTGAAGAGAAATAGTGTAGCAACACGCCTATTATAAAAGTGTAATGACGCAAGAAATGTAAGGTGTGTTTACGCGTCTTCTAAGACGCACGAATGAAAATCATTTTGAAGGCAATATGTAAGCCTGATTTTCGATGTTATGATACAGGAATATGGTTCTGAATTTCAGATATATAGAATCTTTGAATATTCCTCTTTACATACATCCTAAATTTATGGATGAAACCTGAGAAAAAATGTTAAGAACGTCGAATAATCAAACCCTTGCGCTACTCATGAATATTCATAAACGCGGAAGATTCATGAATACGAGCTGAATAAATACGGCTGAATTATCACGCGTGGCGCTCTGACTGCTTTTGTTAACAATCATCATCATGCGGAAATAAAATTAATGTACGCACAACGGAAGCCTGACTGTAGTCTGGGAGACACGCCCACAAGCGTGCTCATGAATTATGAATTTGCATAATTCTTGAGCACTTGCGCGCAAACAAGAGTTTCTTGTTTGCGCGCAATTACCACTCTTGTGCTGTGCAAGCTATATTGTGTATCACAGATATGTGTTGTTATTGCATGTGTTTCTATGCCCTTTGACTGGTGTTGCACTCCGTCTTATGACACAACTAGAAAGTGAACCCGCAATGGGGTAACAACACATTGCAGCTCACCTCATTCATATGTATTCCCCCGATCTCCATCTAGATTCTCGTGTCGTTGCTGCGGAAAAGACTGTCTCTGAGAATACCGACTGAAAAAATTGGGGGCTCCTCTACCCGCATAGTCCGGGCGCCCCCTGCCCCTTCCGCGGTACATGCCACCCCAACGAGACCGCCAGGGCTGCTGCGGTCGGGCTGGCTGAGCTCTGTTGACTGCCGCTGCGAGACCTGCCGCCTTATGAAGATTATCAATAGCGTCACCGGTCAGCCCTGAAGATTGTCTCTGTAACTGACGAAAAAGTCTACTGGTCGTATCATCAAATGTCCCCTGGTCAACGAAGTTAGAATACTGCTCTTGCAAATACCGCATATGGGCCAAATTGATCAAGAAAACATTGTCCATAAGACGAGAAATGTCAGCCGATTCCGAATTTTCGCTCAAATTCACTTGAGATAGCACTTTAAACAATGTCTCAATATATCTGGCCGATTTGGCTATCAAATTAAACTCACTCTGATCTTGTCGCCAGATCTGTTCTCATTCAGCCTGAGGTCAGCCGGTAGCTTGACAGATTGGAAAGAGTCTTTTATGGCAGCGAATTCGGCTTGCAAGTCGTTCAAGCTAACGGCCCTATCGCTCGCTGCCAACTTTTTTGAAGTACTTGGTCCAGCAGTCGAATTATCAGGAATATTTGACAAATGAGGACAGGACGTGTCTTCAACTTGTGCCTGGTCTGGCAACACTCTTTCCTTTTGCAAATTACTCAACAATTTAGTCAATTCATCCACTTTTTCCTCCATGGCAAAAAATTAGCCCTCGACCGTGTGTTGCACAGCACAAGAGTATTGGCTTTTATAATATTAAATTTGTTTACAAATTAATCTGAAGATGTGTGGGCGTGTCTCCTTTTGACGTAAGTTTCCCAAAACATTAGGTGAACGAAGAGAACCGAAGGAGCAGTTTCAAAATAGGAGTATAATTGACGTAATATATTAAAGTTACAAAAATTTTATCGGATTTTTAATTCCTCCTCAGCGTCATTCGTAGCTATAATAGTAATAGTGATGATAAAGATAATATAAATAATATGACTAATTACTAATAACCATAAGAATTTGGACCTTGTTGCATAAAATCTATTCTCAATAACCAATCTGCTCATAGCCAATCAAATGTAAGGATTTCAGAAGCTTATAACAATTATTTCATCTTGTTATTAATAACAAGTTTTATAAAACATTGCTTGCCTTCAATGAAAACAAAAAACATACAGATGATAAAATAAACCTCAAAAGTCATAAAAAGTTGGGTATTAATCGCTCAACTTAATGAGAATGTTATTTTCATAATCACGAGTGCCGGTATTCATTAAAGCGTATCAAATTAAGTCCAGGGGAGCGTATATCAAGTGTTTAGTCAGTGATTTTTACCGACAACTGTTATAAGCTACTGAAATCCTTGCATGTGATTGGCTAAGAGCGAATTTAATACTTGATGAAACGCTCCCCAGGTTTAAATGTGTAGATTTAGTCCTTGATTTATGTAGCAAGAAGTGTCGACCTCCTCATTCCATGGGAAGTAACATAATTCTGTAGCTATCAACACGAGATAAATTTCTTGTGTTCATTTCTTGTCTGGATTAATTTCGTTTATTTATGTTGTTTGAGAATTATAGTAATTTGTGCAGAATAAAGAACTTGACACTTACTACTATACAAATCAGTGGACCCAGTTTAACCCATGTTTAATTTAGTCCATATTTATGTACAAGAGCCTTCAAACATGACTAGGATTACTATCTAGTATAGACTAATTATTGAGTATACAATCATGCCCTTGCTATCTCACCATTTTACGTTATACATGTAGTTTGATTTTGTAAACTCACATTTCCACCCTTTAATTTGCTCAAGGCCTTTCCTGATTTGTGTTGATGGTAACATACTATTACGAATCATAAGTAACTACTGTATATATATATAGTTCAACCGCATTTAATACTATTCTTCTCTTCCTGGTTATGCCGAGAAACGATTAAATTTGAAAGTAGAACTCAATGCTTGGATTAATATTTCATTACCAAACACTTGACTTTTTTGATTTATCGCAATAATTTGAGATGTGATAGCGGGTAGTTATATCCAGTTTTATCATTGATTCTGTGTAGTGCAATATAGACTAAGATTTATATTGATAATTTTGCAACGGAAAATAAACTTCACTATACTACAATACCCATCTGATTGCAATAGTGACGTCATGTGTAATAAAGTGAAAAGGGGCAGATTTTTGTTTGAAGTTGGAGGGCTAGTTTGAGCTTGGAGTTTTGATGGAAATTGAACGTGGCACTCTCTTTTTGATAATCACAAGCAGCTATGATGATAATGGTTACAGCCCAGATGACCGACTACCGAATGCCCATGACACTTTTTTTCGCCAGCCCTCTAAAAGTCGCTCAGTGGGGAGCGGGTATCAGATATTTTCCTCCATAATTCTCTGACAAGCAAAAAACAAAAAGAAAGAAAAGAAAAAGGTATCAGTTCTAAAGGGGGGGGGGCACAATGTATACTTTTCTTTCGAGGGGGCGGGCACGGGGCCGGGATCCCCCCCCCCCCCAAATCCGCCACTGCCCGATAACTTTTTTGTCAAAAAGTTGTCAGGTAGTCTGCAACCAGCCCCCCCCCCCCCTCCCCCCCCCCCCCCCCTCCTTGGCTACACAAGCGGTATAATAGGCTACGTCGGCATGATTGTATACTCAATAATTAGTCTATACTAGATAATAATCCTTGTCATGTTTGAAGGCTCTTGTACATAAATACGGACTAAATTAAACCTGGGTTGACTGATTTGTATAGTAGTGGGTGTCAAGCTCTTTATTCTGCACAAATTAATATAATTCTCAAACAAAATAAATAAACGAAATTAATCCAGACAAGAAATGAACACAAGAAATTTATCTCGTGTTGATAGCTACAGAATTATGTTGATTTCCTTGGAATGAGGAGCTCGACACTTCCTGCTACATAAAGCAGGGACTAAATCTACCCATTTAAATCTGGGGAGCGTTTCATCAAGTATTTAGTCAGTGATTTTTACCGACAACTGTTATAAGCTACTGAAATCCTTGCATGTGATTGGCTGAGAGCGAATTTGTCGGTAAAAATTACTGACAAAATACTTGATGAAACGCTCCCCAGGTTTAAATGGGTAGATTTAGCCCCTGATTTATGTAGCAGGAAACAGGCCCGTAGCCAGAGGGGGTCGGAGGGGTCGGACGACCCCCCCCCCCCTTTTTTTGGGCTGAGGTCCACTTTTTCATGATACAAAACACACACACACACCTTTAATCTTTGTTACCAGAATTACCCACACGCTGTCAGTTGTACAGCATCATCTGCGACTTCAAAATGTTTGTTCAAAATCAACATTCACAACCCCTACATTTTCCCTCGGGATAACTAGTGAGTTGCAGTGCCCCCGGACCCCTAGCAGGTCCGTATTGATTATGACAAAAAGGTCCACTTTTGCCAAAAACGACCCACCCCTTCAGAAACCCTGGCTACGGGCCTGGGAATTGTCGACCTCCTCATTCCAAGGAAATTAACATAATTCTGTAGCTATCAACACGAGATAATTGTGTTCATTTCTTGTCTGGATTAATTTCGTTTATTTATTTTGTTTGAGAATTACAGTAATTTGTGCAGAATAAAGAGCTTGACACTTACTACTATACAAATCAGTGGACCCAGATTAACCCAGGTTTAAATTTAGTCCATATTTATGTACAAGAGCCTTCAAACATGACAAGGATTACTATCTAGTATAGACTAATTATTGAGTATACAATCATGCCCTTGCTATCTCACCATTTTACGTTATACATGTAGTTTGATTTTGTAAACTCACATTTCCACCATTTAATTTGCTCAAGGCCTTTCCTAATCTGTGTTGATGGTTACATACTATTACGAATCATAAGCAATAAGTGCAGCCGCATTTAATGCTATTCTTCTCTTCCTGGTTATGCCGAGAAACGGTTAAATTTCAAAGTCGAACTCAATACTAGGATTAATATTTCCATTACCAAACACTTGACTTTATTGATTTATCGCAATAATTCAAGATGTGAAAGCGGGTAGTTATATCCATTTTATCATTGATTCTGTGTAGTGCATTATAGACAAAGATTTATAGTGCTGATTTTTCAACGGAAAATAAACTTCACTACCAACCACGATACCCATATGATTGTAATAGTCACGTCATGTTTAATAAAGTTAAAAAGGGGCAGATTTTTGTTTGAAGGTAGAGGGGTAGTTTGAGCTTGGAGTTTTGATGGAACTTGAACGGGGCCACTCTCTTTTTGATAATCACATTCAGCTATGATGATAATGGTTACAGCCCAGATAATCAAGCCGCCCAAGAGACCGACTACCGAATGCCCATGACACTTTTTTCTTTCAAAAGGGGGCGGGCACGGGCCGGGATTGCCCCCTCCCCCCAATCCGCCACTGCCCTATAACTTTTTTGTCAAAGTTTGTCAGGTAGTCTGCCCCCACCCCCCCCCCCCCCCCCCTTTGGCTACGCAAGCGGCATATAGGCTACGTCGATGACAGTCAGGGTAGGGCTCCATATCAGGAAATGATTTTTTTAATTTCCAGACTCTCGTTAGATATGCTTCATGTCTTACCAAACAATTCTCATCATTGTCGTAATGCTTTCGGTTTCTTGTGTTTTATTAACAATAAATCGGTGCGGGTTTCTGAACATGCTTATTAATTTTCTTGCGACGATTTATGAGGGCTTACATGTCATGTTTCGATGATCCGTTATAGTCGTCAATCTCACTGACTACATGGCATGGGAGGAATCACTGTTAAAAGCTGGTAGAATTTCCGCTCGTCAACACAAAGCCAGTGTTTGAAAGCCAAGGAAACGGTTCCCTCAGCAATCCATCAACCAACAGAAGGTCAAGTATTGTGAAACCTGCTTTTTAGCAATCACCTGTATATAAAAAAAAACACAAAATACATTTGATATTTCCCTTGAAAAGTGGTTCTCAGTAAGATGTGTACCCAACGAACTTATACATAACGACCAGACTATCAAGACAACTTTCCTTGTCTCCATTGAACAGTCTTTATTTGTATTTTTCATCGTATATAACTCTCGACATCGTGCTTGAGATGGACAACGTTACAGTATTCACTACGGAGGCAATGCAGACAAATATGACAGCGGGTAAACGCGACAAAGGTCGAAAGGATGACGACGATTTCTTGGAAATTATCTACTCACTTGTGGCGATTATTCCTAACATAGCCATTCTGTTGACCATTCTTATCCACCGTGATTTAAGGAAACAGCATAACATCTTCATCTTCAACCTAGCCCTTGCTCATTTTATCAACTGTGTAGCTACAGTGGCTAAAGGTTGTACAGAGGTATGTCCCTTATTGTAGAGATTTTTTGTTGGTTTGTTTTTGTAGTCGAGACTTTTCTAGTCCATCAATCAAGAATCAGTTGCACAGTATTTTGTCCACTTTTATTTGCCCCCACCCCAGACAAATTTACAACCAATAAAAAAAATAACGTGCTTTTCACATTAAAAGGTATGAAATTGTTGCAAGGTTTATAACGTTATAAAAATGCAGTTTGACTCTTACTGTGCCAAGGTTTTTAGCTCTCTTCAAAGTTTTACCAAAATGTGATAAATGCTTACTTTTCAAATGTCTCCACTTTATTAAGACTCTATTATTTCACAACATATTGTGTACATAAATTGTAGGAAATTTATTACCATTTCTTATGATACCAAACATTATTATTTTACCCAACTTTATATATAAGAATGATTGAAAATTACATTTGAGTTTCTTTTCTTTCATTCTTCCCAACCTTTACTTCGTTCCCTTCACTGGCTGCCCATTCAAAAACGTATCTTCTTCAAATTAGTTCTTTATGTTTATAAATCTCTCAATAACCAGGCTCCAGGGTACATATCTGAATGCTTAACTGTATATACACCTTGTAGAAATCTCAGATCCTCAAATCATAACCTTCAACTCAGCTACCCAATGACCCGAAATTTGTCAGGTGATAGGACTTTCACAGTTCGAGGCTATGGAATAATCTCCCCTTGACCATTAGACAGTCAGCATCCATAAAGACCTTTAAAAAAGCTGTGAAATCATATTTATGTTAAATCCGCTATCAAACTTGTAACGGGTATATTCATTACATTTTGTCTCCATAAAACCACCTGGTAGTTTCCCACATGGACGATTGAAGAGTTTCTGATTTGTGTTTATATGAAAAAATATAATGTGTTCTATAATTTAAATATTGTGTAAACGCTCCGAGCCTTATGGGAAGGGCGTACTAAATGCTTATTGTAATGTATTGTATTGTATTTTCTGTCAATTATATTTTGGTTTCTCATTTGTTTACTATTGTTTAATGTTGAAATAAGGTAATATCTTTTTGAAAATCTTCAATTTTCTCTGAAAATTTCTATGGTAGTATATAATTATAATCATATTTTTAGAATGCTTGATTTATGCTAAAAATGTTGATATACATTGACCACCATATACCTTTCCTGTGGTTGGGCAATTGGTGAATGAAAATGACAAGTCTATCCGCTACATATGTGCCATTGGCACTAAAAGAGTTAAGACAAATATTTTCATTTTATCTGAAACAGGCAAGTAGCTCGCAAAATGACAGTATGAAACCGTTCAGATTATATCATATCGGTATAAAAATCATTATATTTTCCAAATTATGGAGAGAGGGATAAAGGAACCACCGTCGACATGCCTCTAGTATACCCAAGCTCCCCCCCCCCCCCCCCCCCCGGAAAAATTTTCGCGCCGAAATACATGAAACATGAATGCTAAGAAAAACACGTAGGCCTATATTTTCACACTTATTTCTTTGTCGACGGAGGCCTGCGTGTTTCTCGTTCAGCGATATCAAGTTGAAATTTGAAATCAGAAGCAGAGAACTTAAAGAAACAGATCAGTGAAAGTTTGATCGAAATCCGATAAAAAATAAGATTATGATTTCTGAAAGTTGTAATCAATGAAACACAAATTGGCAACCCCGTGACGTATCTTGCGAGCTCCTCTCCCATTTGCCCTGTACTAAGAAAATTCTAAATTTCCATTTTTTTCTAAAGAAAATATTTCACCATTCATGCCCCAGGATATAATCATTGTTTGTTTTACACAAGAACCTTATAAAAAAATTATTTCATCAACAACTTAGAAAGTGAAAATATATGAAAGTTTCTGTACAAAGCGAGGGGGAGAGGAGCTCGCAAGATACGTCACGGAGTTGCTAATTCGTGTTTGATTGATTACCAATTCAACAATTCATTTCTTTCTTATTTTCATCGGATTTTGCTCAAACTAATCTGTTTATCTCATTTTGTCTGCTTTTATTCAAACCAAATAAATACCAAGGTGTAACTCCCCTTAAATATGTCACGCTTATAAGTTTATTTCCATGTCAGTTAACTTTATGAAATATAGAGTGCAAGGAAATAACATATACAACAGTTTTGGCAACTCTATTGGAAATGCATATAATGTGAAAGGAAATGAGAGAATAAATAATGGTTGCAACCATTTTTCTCTCATTTCCGTTCACATTATTTATAAATATAATTGTAAGAAATAAAAATGAGAGAGTAATGGTTGCGTAGCTTAAATCAAACTAATTATGTTATTTCCTTGCACTTGGATATATATAAATAATATATATTTTATATATATATATATATATATATATATATATATATATATATATAAACGACTAATGGGTACATTAGGAGGACAGTTTTTGTTCTTTTTCTTTGTTCAACTGTCGACTTAAAGTACCAACTGTCGACCTAATGTAGGGGTCGCTATTATGACGAAATAAACTACATCGTTAGGTGTCGACTTAATGTACCCGTTAGTCAAATATGTTACTTCCTTACGATATTGTTAATAATTATTCTAATGTATACATATATGTCAAAGCATTCGCTTGGATCCAGCTGTGACACGCGGCTTGTCTTTGTTCAAAAACTCACCTGCCCCCGACAAAGGGATTAATTAATTCATAAGGTTGAAGATTTGTCATTCTGTCGGTCAATTGAATCTGATGTCGCCGAAACCACTCACCCGTCTCCGTGATCTACTGGTTAAATTAGGTCCCCAGAAATCCAAATGCAAGTTGATTTCTGTTGGTGTGCGGGGATGCATACAACTGATATTTTGTTATTAAAACATCTAAATATGTTTGAAGCGTAGATTTGTGTATATTTTTGAAATATTTTTTCCAATCTCTTAAGCTCCACCCCCCAAAATAGCTCCAGATCTTATTCCTGAGATGACATCATCATTAGTGAGCTCAGGAGAGAAAGTGGGATGTAGATTTGCCAGAGATAACCATCTGTTCTAATAGACCATACAATGCCTACATATGAGTTGCTATGCCAGACATGCTGTAACATCACCACGAAAAGAAGGGTAATGAGGAGGTATTGTTTGAAAGCATGCAATTCTATTGTGAGCATGTGCTGAGCTGGGGAAGTTACATTCCACTCTGTATTGTAGACTGTTAGTATGGCTGACTAATGATTGACAGATGATGTCATCTCAGGAATAAGATCTGGAGCTTTTTTTAGGGTGGAGCTTAAGAGGTTGGGAAAAAATATTTCAAAAAATATTTTAAAATCTATGAAACATCTTTAGATGTTTTAATAACAAACTATGAGTTGTATGCATGCCCGCACATCAACAGAAATTAACTTGCATTTGGATTTCTGGGGACCTTTAAGGCAACGACCCGGTTCGATTCCCGGCGGAGACATTTTTTCAGCCTTTGCAAAAAAAAAACGCAACCATTATTCTCTCCTTTCCTTTCACATTATATATAGAGAGAGAGATAGAGAAAGGGGTGTCGTAATCGAGTGGTTTAATCGAACCCCGGCACGGCACTTATGCTCTTGAGCAAGGCATTTTATCTACATTGCTCCTCTCCACCCAGGCGTTAAATGGGTAACCGGTAGGATGCGAACGTCACTGTGGTTGGATTAGCATGTGCGCGCTTGGAATCAGGCGACTGGCTGGAATGCTCCTCAGGGGAGTGGAGAATGTGCACTGTAATGTGCAGAATCGCAATTGGATCCAGTGACCGAGGTAATAATGATGTAAACGCTTTGGTTGGTTACATTGTAACTGGTAAAGCGCTTTATAAGAAACAGCTATTATTATTATTATCATTATTATTATTATATACAGCGCGTCCCATAAAAAATGAAATCGAAATCTTTCACGTCTATCATATCTTAATCACAGGTGTGATTGATAAGTGACAAGTATTATATTTGTAAATCCTCTTTTTTCATTTGATGCCATTGGCGGATCCAGGGTACTTCCGGCCCGTGCTCCCCCCCCCCCCCCCCCCCCCCCCTCAGGAAGAAAAGTATGCTTTTTGACCACAGAGCTAGGATCCACCCTTTTGTCGATTGTGCCCCTCCCCCGCCCCTTTTAGAATGAAGACCCTTTTTTTTTACTTGTCAGAGAATTATGGAGGGACTCTGGACCAAAATATCCCCCCCCCCCCCCCCCCCCACTGAGCAAATTTTGGAGGTCTGCGAAAAAAAAAATTGTCGCAAAAGTTAACCCGTTGTCTCCTGAATTATTTAACTCTCATATACTTTATATATAAGAATGATTGAAAATTACATTTGAGTTTCTTTTCTTTCATTCTTCCCAACCTTTACTTCGTTCCCTTCACTGGCTGCCCATTCAAAAACGTATCTTCTTCAAATTAGTTCTTTATGTTTATAAATCTCTCAATAACCAGGCTCCAGGGTACATATCTGAATGCTTAACTGTATATACACCTTGTAGAAATCTCAGATCCTCAAATCATAACCTTCAACTCAGCTACCCAATGACCCGAAATTTGTCAGGTGATAGGACTTTCACAGTTCGAGGCTATGGAATAATCTCCCCTTGACCATTAGACAGTCAGCATCCATAAAGACCTTTAAAAAAGCTGTGAAATCATATTTATGTTAAATCCGCTATCAAACTTGTAACGGGTATATTCATTACATTTTGTCTCCATAAAACCACCTGGTAGTTTCCCACATGGACGATTGAAGAGTTTCTGATTTGTGTTTATATGAAAAAATATAATGTGTTCTATAATTTAAATATTGTGTAAACGCTCCGAGCCTTATGGGAAGGGCGTACTAAATGCTTATTGTAATGTATTGTATTGTATTTTCTGTCAATTATATTTTGGTTTCTCATTTGTTTACTATTGTTTAATGTTGAAATAAGGTAATATCTTTTTGAAAATCTTCAATTTTCTCTGAAAATTTCTATGGTAGTATATAATTATAATCATATTTTTAGAATGCTTGATTTATGCTAAAAATGTTGATATACATTGACCACCATATACCTTTCCTGTGGTTGGGCAATTGGTGAATGAAAATGACAAGTCTATCCGCTACATATGTGCCATTGGCACTAAAAGAGTTAAGACAAATATTTTCATTTTATCTGAAACAGGCAAGTAGCTCGCAAAATGACAGTATGAAACCGTTCAGATTATATCATATCGGTATAAAAAATCATTATATTTTCCAAATTATGGAGAGAGGGATAAAGGAACCACCGTCGACATGCCTCTAGTATACCCAAGCTCCCCCCCCCCCCCCCCCCCCTCCGGAAAAATTTTCGCGCCGAAATACATGAAACATGAATGCTAAGAAAAACACGTAGGCCTATATTTTCACACTTATTTCTTTGTCGACGGAGGCCTGCGTGTTTCTCGTTCAGCGATATCAAGTTGAAATTTGAAATCAGAAGCAGAGAACTTAAAGAAACAGATCAGTGAAAGTTTGATCGAAATCCGATAAAAAATAAGATTATGATTTCTGAAAGTTGTAATCAATGAAACACAAATTGGCAACCCCGTGACGTATCTTGCGAGCTCCTCTCCCATTTGCCCTGTACTAAGAAAATTCTAAATTTCCATTTTTTTCTAAAGAAAATATTTCACCATTCATGCCCCAGGATATAATCATTGTTTGTTTTACACAAGAACCTTATAAAAAAATTATTTCATCAACAACTTAGAAAGTGAAAATATATGAAAGTTTCTGTACAAAGCGAGGGGGAGAGGAGCTCGCAAGATACGTCACGGAGTTGCTAATTCGTGTTTGATTGATTACCAATTCAACAATTCATTTCTTTCTTATTTTCATCGGATTTTGCTCAAACTAATCTGTTTATCTCATTTTGTCTGCTTTTATTCAAACCAAATAAATACCAAGGTGTAACTCCCCTTAAATATGTCACGCTTATAAGTTTATTTCCATGTCAGTTAACTTTATGAAATATAGAGTGCAAGGAAATAACATATACAACAGTTTTGGCAACTCTATTGGAAATGCATATAATGTGAAAGGAAATGAGAGAATAAATAATGGTTGCAACCATTTTTCTCTCATTTCCGTTCACATTATTTATAAATATAATTGTAAGAAATAAAAATGAGAGAGTAATGGTTGCGTAGCTTAAATCAAACTAATTATGTTATTTCCTTGCACTTGGATATATATAAATAAATATATATTTATATATATATATATATATATATATATATATATATATAAACGACTAATGGGTACATTAGGAGGACAGTTTTTGTTCTTTTTCTTTGTTCAACTGTCGACTTAAAGTACCAACTGTCGACCTAATGTAGGGGTCGCTATTATGACGAAATAAACTACATCGTTAGGTGTCGACTTAATGTACCCGTTAGTCAAATATGTTACTTCCTTACGATATTGTTAATAATTATTCTAATGTATACATATATGTCAAAGCATTCGCTTGGATCCAGCTGTGACACGCGGCTTGTCTTTGTTCAAAAACTCACCTGCCCCCGACAAAGGGATTAATTAATTCATAAGGTTGAAGATTTGTCATTCTGTCGGTCAATTGAATCTGATGTCGCCGAAACCACTCACCCGTCTCCGTGATCTACTGGTTAAATTAGGTCCCCAGAAATCCAAATGCAAGTTGATTTCTGTTGGTGTGCGGGGATGCATACAACTGATATTTTGTTATTAAAACATCTAAATATGTTTGAAGCGTAGATTTGTGTATATTTTTGAAATATTTTTTCCAATCTCTTAAGCTCCACCCCCAAAAATAGCTCCAGATCTTATTCCTGAGATGACATCATCATTAGTGAGCTCAGGAGAGAAAGTGGGATGTAGATTTGCCAGAGATAACCATCTGTTCTAATAGACCATACAATGCCTACATATGAGTTGCTATGCCAGACATGCTGTAACATCACCACGAAAAGAAGGGTAATGAGGAGGTATTGTTTGAAAGCATGCAATTCTATTGTGAGCATGTGCTGAGCTGGGGAAGTTACATTCCACTCTGTATTGTAGACTGTTAGTATGGCTGACTAATGATTGACAGATGATGTCATCTCAGGAATAAGATCTGGAGCTTTTTTTAGGGTGGAGCTTAAGAGGTTGGGAAAAAATATTTCAAAAAATATTTTAAAATCTATGAAACATCTTTAGATGTTTTAATAACAAACTATGAGTTGTATGCATGCCCGCACATCAACAGAAATTAACTTGCATTTGGATTTCTGGGGACCTTTAAGGCAACGACCCGGTTCGATTCCCGGCGGAGACATTTTTTCAGCCTTTGCAAAAAAAAAAAACGCAACCATTATTCTCTCCTTTCCTTTCACATTATATATAGAGAGAGAGATAGAGAAAGGGGTGTCGTAATCGAGTGGTTTAATCGAACCCCGGCACGGCACTTATGCTCTTGAGCAAGGCATTTTATCTACATTGCTCCTCTCCACCCAGGCGTTAAATGGGTAACCGGTAGATGCGAACGTCACTGTGGTTGGATTAGCATGTGCGCGCTTGGAATCAGGCGACTGGCTGGAATGCTCCTCAGGGGAGTGGAGAATGTGCACTGTAATGTGCAGAATCGCAATTGGATCCAGTGACCGAGGTAATAATGATGTAAACGCTTTGGTTGGTTACATTGTAACTGGTAAAGCGCTTTATAAGAAACAGCTATTATTATTATTATCATTATTATTATTATATACAGCGCGTCCCATAAAAAATGAAATCGAAATCTTTCACGTCTATCATATCTTAATCACAGGTGTGATTGATAAGTGACAAGTATTATATTTGTAAATCCTCTTTTTTCATTTGATGCCATTGGCGGATCCAGGGGGTACTTCCGGCCCGTGCTCCCCCCCCCCCCCCCCCCCCCCCCCTCAGGAAGAAAAGTATGCTTTTTGACCACAGAGCTAGGATCCACCCTTTTGTCGATTGTGCCCCTCCCCCGCCCCTTTTAGAATGAAGACCCTTTTTTTTTACTTGTCAGAGAATTATGGAGGGACCTGGACCAAAATATCCCCCCCCCCCCCCCACTGAGCAAATTTTGGAGGTCTGCGAAAAAAAAAATTGTCGCAAAAGTTAACCCGTTGTCTCCTGAATTATTTAACTCTCATATACTTTATATATAAGAATGATTGAAAATTACATTTGAGTTTCTTTTCTTTCATTCTTCCCAACCTTTACTTCGTTCCTTCACTGGCTGCCCATTCAAAAACGTATCTTCTTCAAATTAGTTCTTTATGTTTATAATCTCTCAATAACCAGGCTCCAGGGTACATATCTGAATGCTTAACTGTATATACACCTTGTAGAAATCTCAGATCCTCAAATCATAACCTTCAACTCAGCTACCCAATGACCCGAAATTTGTCAGGTGATAGGACTTTCACAGTTCGAGGCTATGGAATAATCTCCCCTTGACCATTAGACAGTCAGCATCCATAAAGACCTTTAAAAAAGCTGTGAAATCATATTTATGTTAAATCCGCTATCAAACTTGTAACGGGTATATTCATTACATTTTGTCTCCATAAAACCACCTGGTAGTTTCCCACATGGACGATTGAAGAGTTTCTGATTTGTGTTTATATGAAAAAATATAATGTGTTCTATAATTTAAATATTGTGTAAACGCTCCGAGCCTTATGGAAAGGCGTACTAAATGCTTATTGTAATGTATTGTATTGTATTTTCTGTCAATTATATTTTGGTTTCTCATTTGTTTACTATTGTTTAATGTTGAAATAAGGTAATATCTTTTTGAAAATCTTCAATTTTCTCTGAAAATTTCTATGGTAGTATATAATTATAATCATATTTTTAGAATGCTTGATTTATGCTAAAAATGTTGATATACATTGACCACCATATACCTTTCCTGTGGTTGGGCAATTGGTGAATGAAAATGACAAGTCTATCCGCTACATATGTGCCATTGGCACTAAAAGAGTTAAGACAAATATTTTCATTTTATCTGAAACAGGCAAGTAGCTCGCAAAATGACAGTATGAAACCGTTCAGATTATATCATATCGGTATAAAAATCATTATATTTTCCAAATTATGGAGAGAGGGATAAAGGAACCACCGTCGACATGCCTCTAGTATACCCAAGCTCCCCCCCCCCCCCCCCCTCCGGAAAAATTTTCGCGCCGAAATACATGAAACATGAATGCTAAGAAAAACACGTAGGCCTATATTTTCACACTTATTTCTTTGTCGACGGAGGCCTGCGTGTTTCTCGTTCAGCGATATCAAGTTGAAATTTGAAATCAGAAGCAGAGAACTTAAAGAAACAGATCAGTGAAAGTTTGATCGAAATCCGATAAAAAATAAGATTATGATTTCTGAAAGTTGTAATCAATGAAACACAAATTGGCAACCCCGTGACGTATCTTGCGAGCTCCTCTCCCATTTGCCCTGTACTAAGAAAATTCTAAATTTCCATTTTTTTCTAAAGAAAATATTTCACCATTCATGCCCCAGGATATAATCATTGTTTGTTTTACACAAGAACCTTATAAAAAAATTATTTCATCACAACTTAGAAAGTGAAAATATATGAAAGTTTCTGTACAAAGCGAGGGGGAGGGAGCTCGCAAGATACGTCACGGAGTTGCTAATTCGTGTTTGATTGATTACCAATTCAACAATTCATTTCTTTCTTATTTTCATCGGATTTTGCTCAAACTAATCTGTTTATCTCATTTTGTCTGCTTTTATTCAAACCAAATAAATACCAAGGTGTAACTCCCCTTAAATATGTCACGCTTATAAGTTTATTTCCATGTCAGTTAACTTTATGAAATATAGAGTGCAAGGAAATAACATATACAACAGTTTTGGCAACTCTATTGGAAATGCATATAATGTGAAAGGAAATGAGAGAATAAATATGGTTGCAACCATTTTTCTCTCATTTCCGTTCACATTATTATAAATATAATTGTAAGAAATAAAAATGAGAGAGTAATGGTTGCGTAGCTTAAATCAAACTAATTATGTTATTTCCTTGCACTTGGATATATATAAATAAATATATATTTATATATATATATATATATATATATATATATATATAAACGACTAATGGGTACATTAGGAGGACAGTTTTTTTCTTTTTCTTTGTTCAACTGTCGACTTAAAGTACCAACTGTCGACCTAATGTAGGGGTCGCTATTATGACGAAATAAACTACATCGTTAGGTGTCGACTTAATGTACCCGTTAGTCAAATATGTTACTTCCTTACGATATTGTTAATAATTATTCTAATGTATACATATATGTCAAAGCATTCGCTTGGATCCAGCTGTGACACGCGGCTTGTCTTTGTTCAAAAACTCACCTGCCCCCGACAAAGGGATTAATTAATTCATAAGGTTGAAGATTTGTCATTCTGTCGGTCAATTGAATCTGATGTCGCCGAAACCACTCACCCGTCTCCGTGATCTACTGGTTAAATTAGGTCCCCAGAAATCCAAATGCAAGTTGATTTCTGTTGGTGTGCGGGGATGCATACAACTGATATTTTGTTATTAAAACATCTAAATATGTTTGAAGCGTAGATTTGTGTATATTTTTGAAATATTTTTTCCAATCTCTTAAGCTCCACCCCCAAAAATAGCTCCAGATCTTATTCCTGAGATGACATCATCATTAGTGAGCTCAGGAGAGAAAGTGGGATGTAGATTTGCCAGAGATAACCATCTGTTCTAATAGACCATACAATGCCTACATATGAGTTGCTATGCCAGACATGCTGTAACATCACCACGAAAAGAAGGGTAATGAGGAGGTATTGTTTGAAAGCATGCAATTCTATTGTGAGCATGTGCTGAGCTGGGGAAGTTACATTCCACTCTGTATTGTAGACTGTTAGTATGGCTGACTAATGATTGACTGATGATGTCATCTCAGAATAAGATCTGGAGCTTTTTTTAGGGTGGAGCTTAAGAGGTTGGGAAAAAATATTTCAAAAAATATTTTAAAATCTATGAAACATCTTTAGATGTTTTAATAACAAACTATGAGTTGTATGCATGCCCGCACATCAACAGAAATTAACTTGCATTTGGATTTCTGGGGACCTTTAAGGCAACGACCCGGTTCGATTCCCGGCGGAGACATTTTTTCAGCCTTTGCAAAAAAAAAAACGCAACCATTATTCTCTCCTTTCCTTTCACATTATATATAGAGAGAGAGATAGAGAAAGGGTGTCGTAATCGAGTGGTTTAATCGAACCCCGGCACGGCACTTATGCTCTTGAGCAAGGCATTTTATCTACATTGCTCCTCTCCACCCAGGCGTTAAATGGGTAACCGGTAGGATGCGAACGTCACTGTGGTTGGATTAGCATGTGCGCGCTTGGAATCAGGCGACTGGCTGGAATGCTCCTCAGGGGAGTGGAGAATGTGCACTGTAATGTGCAGAATCGCAATTGGATCCAGTGACCGAGGTAATAATGATGTAAACGCTTTGGTTGGTTACATTGTAACTGGTAAAGCGCTTTATAAGAAACAGCTATTATTATTATTATCATTATTATTATTATATACAGCGCGTCCCATAAAAAATGAAATCGAAATCTTTCACGTCTATCATATCTTAATCACAGGTGTGATTGATAAGTGACAAGTATTATATTTGTAAATCCTCTTTTTTCATTTGATGCCATTGGCGGATCCAGGGGGTACTTCCGGCCCGTGCTCCCCCCCCCCCCCCCCCCCCCCCCCTCAGGAAGAAAAGTATGCTTTTTGACCACAGAGCTAGGATCCACCCTTTTGTCGATTGTGCCCCTCCCCCGCCCCTTTTAGAATGAAGACCCTTTTTTTTTACTTGTCAGAGAATTATGGAGGGACTCTGGACCAAAATATCCCCCCCCCCCCCCCCACTGAGCAAATTTTGGAGGTCTGCGAAAAAAAAAATTGTCGCAAAAGTTAACCCGTTGTCTCCTGAATTATTTAACTCTCATATGCTTAGTACAGGAGCCGCCCAGTTCCTGTAGTATATGGGTTGATATTCGGGCAAAAGGCGTCCCACTTCGGCAATAGGCTGCAGCCCCCCCCCCCCCCGAAAAAGTTCAAAGTTCCGATATGTAGGCAACCACTACTTCATATTCGGGCAGCCAAGTGAGGTGCCAGAATATCCACATATTTGAGCAGCGAGGTTCCCAGATAATTATGGAGCTTGTGCATGTAACTTCTGAACATTTCCTCTACAAAAAGTAAAAAAAAAATGCTCACTCGCTTCGCTCGCTGACAATAATTTAGAAATTGAATAATTGATATTTGGGCAAAAAGTGTTCCCCTCCGGCAAAGTTCCGATATTCGGGAAAAGTTTCAAACCACTTTTTGGTAGCCCTGCTACATATTGCCTTTATTCACTCATGCGTGAAGTATGTATTACATGAGTGGCACCAAATGAAGAAGAGGATTCAAGCTTTACAAATATGTGTCCTTTATTAATCATAATTGTGATTCAGATAAGATTAAACATCGATAAATCTCGGTTTCGTTTTTTTTTCTGGGACGCACTGTATATATATATATATATCTCTCTGCTGGAGTCGAAAGACGAAAGCTTAAATTTCCTGCGTCATCTTCGGCTTAAATTCATCCCACTATACATTTATTATATATATAATTCTAATTCATCTTAAAAGTTAGATTTCACACACTGAAAAACTCTGCTGAATTACAAAATGCTGTCATTTGTTATACCTTTATGCTTTATTTTCAAGATCATAATCTGCCCTTTTCTCCGCATCAACTATTTCATCTGATCTACTATTTAATCTCTATCTCACTGTCTCACATGACACCTCTGTGCAATTAATAATCGTCATCCACTCTCTCTCTCTCTCTTTCTCTCTCACACACACACACACACACACACATACCCACTTTCCTCCAATGCATTTCTTCCTGTCTCCCTCAGAGACCCGCACAATCTCCCTTTCTCTCTCTGCAATCTATTCCATGTGCCTTTGATACACAAGGTTTATATCTCTCTGTCAATCTCTGTTCTTTTCTTTCTTAATCTGTTCCTCTCTCTCTTTCTCTGGTATTTATCAAAATATCTCTTTTTCTCTTTACACACTTTCATTTCTTTTTATCTCTTTCAAATGTGTTTTCAACAGTGTTTTTTTTTTCTTTTCTTTATCCTTTGCCAGCACGCCCGTGAAGAGGATTTCATGAAGCAGTTGTGGTTTGTGAGCGTCTTTGTATCCACCCTCAGCGCGTTGCTCGTAGCTGTCTACAGATTTCTAACCATCAGAATCGATCCCTTCGGAGCGCGAAATATTGTCACAACACCTCGTTGCCTAGCAACATGCGTTATATCTTGGATTGTCTGGATACCTTATCTCGCCTTCACAAAAATTGACCGGCATACCGCCTTTGTTGTCATGACCGTGTCTTTATTCATCATGTTTATCGTGACCACTTCCTCACATATTCTGATATATTGCGATATCGCGTGCACCGACCGCACCCTTGATGCGCGTATTTTGAAAGAGAACAGACGACTTCTCCATACTTTCGCTCTGATTTTCGTCACAACAATAATCTGCTGGTCCTACCCCTTTGCTGTATCACTGATGACTGCTCTTGATCCGAGTTCAAAATTTAGAAGAAGTTTTTTTACCGCTTGTGTCATAACGAATTGTCTCCTTAGTCCGATGATATTCTTGATTAGATCACCTGACTTCAGAGCACACATGTTCAGCTGTTTGTGTTCTAAAAGAAGGGGAGTTATGATTGCAGCACGCAGGCCAGCAGAAAATGATATACAATTATCAAATCCGTTCAAATGCATGTCAAATAAGATTGAAGATGCTTAAAATTGTGTTACCGTTGTTACGGGAGAACATATTGAAGCAGTTCCAACGAAAACAGATGTAGTCCTAAATAGGATGTACAATACCAAGCAAGATATAAAAGCGCCGTTAATGGTATGAAAATCAGAGACTGGTCTGCCGCTATTTCAATCTGCTTTTCAATTCAGCAAGTGATTTGCGCGGGTGATGTACAGGTCTCAATGAAACATAAGTCATTACTATTACCAACAACTAACTTGACATGAAAGGGAAAATGGCCCTCATACCGTTGGAAACATGTTATTGTATATCGCCTCAAATATATTATTTATTCCCTTATGACAGACTAAACCGATCTGTAGACATCATTCCGGGAGGGGAGGTTAAGCAGATCACATCACCTAGGAACATCGGTTGCCACGGTGTAAAGAAGGAGACCCCCCCCCCCCCCACCACCACCAAAATTTCCTTCGAAAATATTTCCACAATGATATGAATACGTATAGGATATTTCTCCCGTCACCCCTGGCGGGGGGGGGGGGGGGGGTGCTAGGGAACAGTCAATCCGTCGGTCCCCCAAGACCCATATGAGGGGGCAATAATCCCCCTGAAAAGGAAAATGACAATTCATTTTTTCTCATTGTTGTATCCTTCACACGGGACGTAGCGCTAATTATGCATGTTATGTTTGCATGGCCTTAATTTCTCTTGAGTATTAAACCACAGAAACGTGACAAGATATACTCACTGGCGTAGACAGGGGGAACAGGGGGGCCATGGCCCCTCCTATTCAGCAACTAAAAAAAAGCATAACTAAAAAGCAGTCCGGACGTTGAAATAAAAAAGTGCTACGAGCCAAATTTTCTATAAAACGTCAGAGCTTTCGCGCTTCGTGCGGGAAAACTTCCCCCTCCCTGCACCCACCCCTGGGGACCGTCTGCCCCCCCCCCCCCCTATTGAAAAATCCTGGCTACGCCTGTGGATATACTATGGGTATACTACTATAAATCTGTCCATGCTCTATGTGCGGGAATCCCGCCCTGGTTTAAATGAAATCGTGTGTCATCCACAGGCCACAGGCCGACGTAACATTAAAAAAAAATATTATTAAGTCATTCATAGAGTAAAACAATCGCCATTTAGTCTTCATCAAGATGAAAATATGTTGTAAATAAAACAACATTTTACCCGACTTTTCTTTTTATTCACTCGATTATTGTGACAAATATACGGTACGATGATTAATCATAAACACAGCTAGCGCCCGTAGATGTCCACGGGCTGCTTCTGCTAGTATATATATATATATATATATATATATATATAATAATAATAATAATAATAGTGGCTACTTGTATAGCGCGCAGGTCCGCCTTTCGACGCTCATGGCGCTGTATAGATAGGTATATATTATTACCCCCGGTCATTGGATTCTGGCACGCCCGCACACAGTGTATGCACATTCTCCACTCCCTGGGAGCATTCCAGCCAGGCGTCTGTAAAGCGCACACATGCTAAGCAAAGGACATTACCTTTCGCCATCCTACCGGTACCCATTTAACACCTGGGTGGAGAGTGGCAAATGTAGATTAACGTCTTGCCAAAGGACGCTAGTGCTGCGATGGGATTCGAACCCCAGACCTCGTGGTTCACAGTCCGGGGACTTATCCACTGATCCACAACACCTCTATAGACAAAATAGGAATGAAAAGTCCGTATACGATGAAAAAATTCGAATTTTCGGCCATAGGCCTTCATCAGGAAAACCTTATATTCTTATATATATATATAAGAATAACATGAGTGTAGACATGAGTGCCCTTTGGCCGAAAATTTGAAAACTTTTTAGTTTAACGGAAGTTATCTTATAATATAATATAATACACTAAGGATTTCGGGCTCTTTTTTTGGTTCAAATAGGCTCCTCCCCTGGCCCTTTCGGTCCCCGCCTTTTGGTACCCACGGGTGGGGAAGGGTTCTTAGGGTGGCGGGAGGCACTTCTTGAGGGCTGACGTCCCGTCCATATTTTCATAAATTCATTTTTAAACATTGAATTTCCGCAGGGAGTAGGCCTAATAATTCCACAAACCCATGAAGCGGGTTTGTAGCTTCAGGCCCAGCTAACCCATATACCTTTCCCTGTGAAGGGGAGCTATGCCAAAGAACAGCATGGCCATATATCCGCATGGCTTCAGTGTACAGTACAGTATTATACACACGTGTTAGATCATTCGCACGTACGTCTACAGGTCATCATACAGGTATAGAGTTACATCATTTGAAGCTTCATGGTCACACACACAGTTTAGTGTGTATGTTTCACGACGTTCGCTACCGGTAATTTGACACTTCATCAGAAAATCTGATAAGAAGAAAATTCCTTCGAAAATATTTCCATAATGATTATGAATACGTATAATGATATTAATCCCTTCTCCCCTCGCCCTGGGGGTGATGGGATTACAATGGAATGGGGAGCTGGGGGGGGGGGGGGGGGGTGGGGGTGTAGTAGGGGGGAGTCAATCCGTCGGTCCTATGAATACGTATAATGATATAATTAATCCCTTCTCCCCCCTCGCCCTGGGGGTGATGGGATGACAATGGAATGGGGGAGCTGGAGGGGGGGGGGGGGGATGGGGGTAGTAGGGGGAAGTCAATCCGTCGGTCCTCCCAAGACCCATATAAGGGGCCATAATCCCCCTGAAAATAAAATGACAAATTCATTTTTTCTCATTATTGCATCCTTTACAGGGGACGTACCGGTAATTATGGATGTTACTCTGAGTATTAATAAACCACAGAAACATGGCAAGATCAAATCGCTCCCTCTAGGTCTACTCGAACATTATTATATCCATATCATCAATTTTCATCAAGATTAAAAGGAATTTTCTTCAGAACTCATGCAAGCTTTGGATAAATAAGACATATTCACATGATCAGGGGCGGATCCAGAATTTAGCATAAGGCGGGGAACACAAGTGCAGGTTTGTCAACTTTTGGAAAAGGCAGACCTGTATTTTTTTGGTCTTACCAGGTTCTTGGAAAGTCGCTCAGTGGTGGGGAGGGAAGGGGGGGGGGTGGCGACAATTTTTCTTTTCGTCAGACCTCCAAAATTCGCTTAGGAGTGGTGGTTATGGGGGTCCCTGCATAATTCTTTGACAATTAAGCAAAAAAGTTTTCATTCTAAAAAGGGGGGGGGGGGGAGGGGACACAATCGACAAAAGGGAGGATCGTACATGGTCAAAATGCATATTTCCTCCAAAAGGGGGGTTGGGAGGGCACGGACCAGAAATACCCCCACCCTGATCCGCTAATGCACATGTTGTAAATACTTTTTGGTAAAAAATAACTTTATCCGACTTTTTTTTTATTCACTTGATTATTGTGACAAATTAACGGTACGGTGATTAATCATAAACACAGCTAGCGCCCGTGGATGTCCACGGGCTGCTTCTGCTAGTGTATATATATTGTACTTGATACAAATTTTATGAGAACATGTAAATGGTGTATGAAATCAAATTGACTTGTATTTCTTTGGGCTGCTCTCTTTGATGGATGATATGGTTCTGGTTTGCACTTTGTATTTGTTTATTATTTGTATATCACTGTGAAGTTAATTTATATCCATTGTTTTACATTGTATCGCATTGTGTTACGTTGTCGGCCTATCGTTTGTGTAATATTAGCAAAAATTACCCGTGGCACCATGGGGGGGGGGGGGCAATTATTTTGTTGATGAAACATATTTGAACAATAATTTATATAGCAGACTTGTCTTTATAGATTTTTTTTAATAGGTTTTTTTCTTTAATTAGCATTAGGGATTAAACTGGGGGAAGAACTTGAATATCATTGCGGAGTTAAATCAAAATCCAACTATGGAATGGGAAAAAATGTATTGGAACTCGGTGTATTTAGTAAGCAGTCAAGAGGCAATTATTGTAATATAAAAATGTTATCATTACATCTATTACGTCGAGAATAAATGTTTAAGTATATTTACCCTACAATGTACAACAGATTGCATTTGTTTGTAGTCTCCAATTAAAGGTTGCTCAATCATATATAGTGAATGTTGAAAGAAGCGAGAGAGAGAGAGAGAGAGAGAGGGGGGGGGAGGTTTAGCTGCTGTGATGAAAAATGATAAGATTTGTAGGGCTTCCACTGGCATGTTTAGGTTTCTGATATGTGTTTTCCCTGGTAGGTTAAGTACACTCTAAAAAATCAAGTACGATTTTTAGCACCTCAAGATTTGGAGGCAGCGCCTGTAAGGGCACGCATAGAGAATGCACAAATTGTGCTAAATTAGCGCTTGTACAAGTGCTATAATTCAACACCGGTCCAAGTGCTACTAAAACACTATGGCCCGTATTCTGAACTCCGGTTTAACTTAAACTCGAGTCTAAGTGTGGTTTAAATCTGCCCTTTAGACCGGAGTTTAAGAAAATCACATTCTGAACTCCGGTTTAACTTAAACTCCGGTCTAAGCGTGGTTTAACTTTGTACAGAAAGTTAGACTGCAGCTAGGGGTAGTTTAAGTCCGGTTTAACTTTTCTTCATGCATGGCCACCGCACGATAATGTTTGCAACTGAGGCGGAAGAGTGGTATTACAAAAGGTTTTAAAGTCTGTTGGCACCAGCTTAGAGAAAGGTAAATTTACCTTCGTAAAGAGGAAATCTTCTTTTTCTTTTTCTTTTTAGCTGGTATCTAGATCGTAGTTAGATTTAACGTTTACCGGCAGTATTCATGACAAGCGCTGTCATTATCGCAGAACTGACTTTGCAACAATCTTCCGCGCGAGCAAGCATAGCTCTTTTACACCCTAACCCGAGCCGGGCCGGCCGCCCAGCCGACGCGACCGATACCCTTTTATCTCACTGCCCACGCCAGATCTAACTAGGCCTAACTCTTGATTACATGCATTCAAATTGCGTACTAGGCCTACATGCATTATCTCCGAAAATGTACCCTTCATAAATTATGGTACCCGGTAAAGTGTACAACCGTATTGACTTTTCAATGAAATGAAACGAACAAGTTTGTTTTTCGGTGTGAAAGTAGGCCTACTGTACAGGGTATAGGTCTAGCTCTAACTGTTTTTTAATTAATTAGCTCTAGATCTAGATACGGTATATCTTATTTTTTGTTTGTTTTGTTGTTTTTGTTTTCAAAATGGCCCCTGTGCCTCATAACAAAATAGATATCTAATCTCTCAGGGTAGTATAAATTATAAAGAGGTCTATAGCCTGGGTCCTTTCCTTTTGAATCTAGACCTAGGCCTAGTCAAATTTACAAAGTGACGGTGTTGCGTTTGCCTCACCAATCAGTGGCAGGTGGGGTTCACAAGGTCCGGACACCCCCCCCCCCCCCCCCCCCCCCCGGCCAGGATTGGCTTTGTGAATGTAAAAAAAAAAAAAAAGAAATTGGCTATACGCCTTCCACATCACGAAGCCAGGTGTTCTTACCCAGCAATCTAACTGCGCACGGGTTAGCAGGACTAGCGGGTTACCCATTGTCATGCCTTATCTGCATGACAAGAGGAGGCATGGATACACACAAACACTGGCGAGTTTTCGGAAATTTCTTACGATCGTTTTTGGATTTTTTTGTAAAAATACGTACTATCAAAAAGACATTCTAATTCTAAACGTTTTCCTAGGAGGATACGCTGTGGTGAAGGAGCTATCGGTCGCGGGAGTTATCAGAAAAGTGATATTTCAAGGCATTTTCCAGTCCTGCTAACCCGTGCGCAGTTAGATTGCTGGTAAGAACGCCTGGCTTCGTGATGTAGAAGGCGTATAGCCCTTTTTTTTTTTACATTCACGAAGCCAATCCTGGCTACCCCCCCCCTCCCCATTTTTTATTTTTCATTTTTGCTTTGCTTTAATTGTCAGACGTAACTCTAAGTCATCCAACTTGTTTATTTCCCTGAAATCAACCCCAAAATCTGAAGCTTTTTGTTTTTGTTTTACTTTTGTCGTGTGTCAATTGCTTAATTGAGCCCCTTTTCAAAATACAAAATCTTTCATCCGCTCTGCTCCCACATGATGGACATTGCAGGCCTAATTGTTGGATACATGTAGATCTAACTTTAGTTTAGAACTGGAGTCTACCATGAACTTTTTTTTTCGCCAGCCCTCAAAAAGTTGTTCATTGGGGGCAGGGGTTATCAGATGTTTTCCTCTATAATATCCGACAAGCAAAAAAAAAAAAAAAAAAAAAAAAGGGGGGGGGTTCTTCCCGGGTTCACCCCCCCCCCCCCCCCCCAGCCTACGCTAGTGATCCAGCCATTTTGAAATGGAAGAAGGAGCTGAATACAGAGGTAGTGCCTGCGTTCGGTATCTTCCCTAGGACTAGGTATCCATATAGTAATACATGCAATAACGTAGGATAAACCGACCAACCTAACCTTAAATAGTCGTTCATTATGATCCAGAAAACTCCAGTAGGCTAATCATGACAAATGAAGTGCCAAATGGTATGCCTTTAATTTGTGTATAGAATATTTCATGACATTTCTTGATTAAACATCAAAAAAATGAAAGGAATAAGCAAATTTCAGCCTTCTTTGAGATAAATTCAGCTCTACTGGGCATGTGCACTAGCAGCAGACTACATCTCCATGGCAATTAAACTGCAGTTTAACTTAGACTGGACTTAGACTCTAGTTTAACTAAACTGGACTTTCAGAAACAGAAATGGAGTTAAACCCGACATGCAGTCTAAGTCGGGTTTAGTTAGAGTCTGGTTTAACTTAGACTGGAGTTTAAGTTAAACCGGACTTCAGAATACGGGCCTATAAGTGTAAGCATTTTTACACATCTGGTGCTATTAGACGAATGCAGCTCGCAAAAACCACACTTCTAGTGCATTAAATAACCCATATTAGAGCCCCAAAACGGCACTGCTAACACTTTTGCACCCAATATAGTGCTAAAGAATACACACAAACAGTATGTACAAAATCACACCTGTAGTGCTGAAAACTCACCCTTCTATAGTCTATTAAACAGCCCTACACTAGACTATAGATTATATTTTTAGATTGATATGAACTGGTAGTATACATAGAGGATGTGGACTAAAACCCATGGCATGCCGATTAAATTATCTGAGAATTACTTTTGACCAAAAAGTGGCAATTTCGGAGGTTAATTGTTCCATTTCGGCAATCCACAATCGTGACGAAGAAAAGCACACACACCGCCTTCCAACTTCCCGGCCCGGCTAGCCTCTTGTCGAGGCCCTGGCGCTGTTGAAATCCTTGGCGATATGGAGGCAAAAAACCGAGGCGCTTGCGCCGAGGGCCTCTTGACACCCGACCTGAATTATGTATTCATGAGGCACGATTTCCTGCTGAATTATGCATGAAAACGTGAATAGTTAGATAACCGCGGCGATCGCCCAGCAAATTGGCCAATGAAATCTCAAGGATTTCTAACTTCAGTTCTGGACTAGTCTATTATTATTATTATTATTTTTTTTTTTTTTTTGGGGGGGGGGGGGTTACGTAAATATCTTGCTCAAAATACATTCACAGACAACCACATTATGAAGAATTCGATCTCTAGCTTACAAACCATCGTAATTTGAAATAAGACAAATGTACATATTTCTCAAGAGATCATCATATATTTACAAATAATGAAGAATGGGCAATAAAAGTCACCGTTCAACAATAGATGCATCATATCTCCATCAATTCTGATGTAACCAAGGAGTTACCAGCAACTTCACTGCCCGGCAAGGCCCGGGGCGGGGGGATCCGCCTGGCCGCGCCCAGCTCGCGAAGCAGCGCAGCAGTCTCTCACTCTCCATCCCTGGCCCACGGAGGTAATCAGCACAGAGCGATAGCGCGTGAAAAATAACACTTTTTCCATAGCCAGTAGGCAGATTCACAAAAACATCTTGTCTTTCAAGTGCAGATTTGATTGCATCAACTTGCAAATCTTTGAATCTGTCAATCTTCAACATTCTAGCGGCATATTTCTAAGCTCTTACAAATATCGTCATCACTCGTCGTGGAAGAAACGTTGAACGCCATTTTGAACTGCGATTAATTAATATGTAAGATATAGCGTGCAGTCGAGTCATGAATATTTAACATTACGTCATGGTAGCTTGCGCTTATTGGATGATTTTCACCGACAAATATTTGGTCGGAATATTCGTCAAAACAATGAAATACAAAAGAAATTCAGATCAGGTGTGAAGAGGCCCTCGGCACAAGCGCCTCGGTGTTTCTGGCTCGCTTCGCTCACCAGAAATTTTGCCTCCATATCGCCAAGGATTTCAACAGCGCCAGGGCCTCGACAAAAGGCTAGGGCCCGGCCAGCGCGGTCGATCGCGCTCCATGCCTGGCTGACCCGGCATGATTAACAAATTTCATGTCAACGACAACGCGTACCGTAGACGTACGGTTATCCACACCACACATGCTGAAATATGGCATTTCCACTTCATTGCTTTTCATCATGTTTCATATCCACCGCCACAAAAAAATTAATGTAAATATCATATTATTTGATACCTTTATTCGCATAAAATTACAGAAGTTCTAAATTTAATGTCTTAAATTTTTACTTACCACACCATGCCTAGCCAGGATTAGCTTCGTGAGTATAGTTTCAATTATGGTTGTATCGCACGCAGCGGCCATTTTTATATCTGCATGACAAGAGGAGGCATGGATACCCAAACACTGGTGAGTTCTCGGAAATTTCTTATGATCTTTCTTTGGATTTTTTGTAAAAATACGTACGATCAAAAAGACATACTAATACAAAACGTTTCCCTTGGAGGAAACGCTGTGGTGAAGGGCCTGTCGGTCGCGTTAGTTATCAGAAAAGTGTTATTTCACGGCATTTTCATGACCTGCTAACCCGTGCGCATTTAGATTGCTGGGGAAAACGCCTGGCTCGTGATGTAAAAGGCCACTCTCCACCCAGGTGTTAAATGGGTAGATGCGAAAGTTAATGTCGTTTGCTTAGCATGTGGCGCTTTACAGCGACTGGCTGGAATACTCCCCAGGGAGCGGATAAAGTGCACACATTGTGTGCGGGCATGTCAGAATCCAATGACCGGGTAAAGCGCTTAGAAACACAACCATGTATTAGGCGCTATATAAAAGCGGAATATTATTATTTTTTTTTTTTTTTTTTTTTGGGGGGGGGGGGGGGGGTTACACTCACGAAGCTAATCCTGGCTAGCCATGCCTGTGCAGCAGATGATGGCTCTCGCACTATTACAGTTGCGTATAAAGTAATTGGTCCATGAGCAACTTTTCGCAAACCTTTCCCTTTTTTCATTAGGATAGGCATCTTTTCAAAAAAAGATAATACGTAAGCTTGCCCGACATAGCAACCTACAGAATTCAAACTCTATGAAAGAAAGACATCGTAGACCAGGTGACTAGAATAACACGTCAATGAACACTTGGGAAAGCGCATTATTTGCAAGTTGGCTATCATTTGGCAGACTGTAAAGTACCAACCATCAATGAACACTTTGTTGCTTTTCAGATGATTTAATGAAAAGTATAATTAAATAAATATATCAATAATCATTACACACAGTCGATGTTTATGTCACTGAATTTTAAACGAACATGCCAGTTTATGTCAAATGACCTTTATCTGCTCATGCGCAAATCCTAATTATGAAATCGCTTATTAGCAGGAGCTAAAATCACGGGACGTTGGTCAGCACTTGAAGTGTAAAACGAGCGTCCTAACATTCAGCACTTACTTTTAGCACTCAATTTTCTGCACCTTATCATCTCACAGACGCAAATGGCACGTGAGGTGTTAGAAATAGCATGTCAAGAAATAGCATGTCAAACTTCCAATTAGCACTCGTTTTTCAGCACTTCACTTTTTAGAGTGTAGTTATACATTGAACGAATTGATAAAAATTCTTAGAACATACACTGAAAATGTATCTTATGGAACTCGTGCATCTTTTAAACGCTGTCATGTGGGCATCTTCACTTATTACAATACAGTATTCAAGTAATATTGACAGGTGTACACTAAAAAGAAGTGCTAAATTTAGCACTTAAAGATTCAATTTTAGCACTTTTAAAGAGCCCGTATAGTGACTGCACTCGAAGTGCTGGTTTAAGCTGACTGCTGTGCACTTAAAGTGCTAAACTTCAGCTCTCTTTTGGTGCTAGCATGTCAAATAACGCATGAGCCATGTGTAAATGGCTGATCAACTTTGAAACAGGCCCTGGAATAATCAAATGACATTTATAGAAGATGTATCCATTTTTAAAGTTTGACTAGATACTAAACTAGAACAGTAGCCTATAATTTACTTCAAACTTAAGCCTGGATTTTGATTATTTATTTCTTATTCTCGTTTTGCCCCAATTTGACTGCATGGAAGCCACGACCAGCCAAGCGTCGTGTACCTACCGTGCGTGTTCCAAGCTTACCGTACGGGTACCGTATTACCAGGCCATGCCACGCAGCAAACTGGTCGGTCCATCGATGGAGGGTGAGAAGAAACATGCGGCAATTTTTTTTAGCAACTCGAGCGAACGAACAAGTCCCGGACAAAATAATCCAGCAAACTTATTATCAACCGACCAATCAGATGAGGTTTTGCCGTCAGCACGCGACGTTGAGTGCTGCATTTTGATGTTTCTTGTATAGGCCTATCTCTCGTTTTCAGCACTGACATTTTCAACACGTTTCGGTGTCCTTGTTAAAGTTAACCCGTTAAGTGCTGATTTTGGCACTTCAAGTGTAGAATCCCACTCAGCACCGAACATTTAGCACCTCAGTTTTTTGCGTGTATGTTAGATCAGTGGCGGATTTAGGGGGGGGGGGGGGCCCATCCGGCCCTGCCCTCCCCCTTTAGAAGAAAAGTATGCAATATGCCCCCCCCCCCCTTAGAAACGAAAAACTGTTTTTTTTTTTCCTTTTCTTTTTCTTTGCTTGTCAGAGAATTATGGAGGAAAATGGACCCCCATACCCCTCACCCAGCCCACCTCCACTCGACATCGGAACCGAAATAGAGCCGTTCCCGATGTCCGATGTGACTGAAATTCAGGTGCCAGTTGTACTTGTAGTTCTAGATTCAGGCGGGATGTGCATTAGCACCGGCATTTCTAAATGTTGAACAATTTTCAGATTAGATATAAAGTTACATGTACATGTATGTATTCACTGGACGTGGACGGAAACACACTGACCGAAGGCCGATCTATATATAGATCTATGTACACGCAGTGCGACGATTCATTCCTCAGCATATGGCCTTAGTATTAGACTATATGCCTTAGCTATTAGCCTTAGTATTAGGCAGCTTCAAATAGACGGTGCACGGTGCAATCCGGGAATAATTTAACCACGTTAAATGTCTCATATTCTACATGTATAGTAATGCATCGCTTTTATTGAATATATTAACGCAATGCCTACACTCTAGTTGGGCAAATAATTAACCAATTTTTTAACCAACACGGGCAACATACTGACCTGTTAACTAAATGTTAAAATATGCTTATACATTTAGTTGGTTAATTCATTGCCCAATAATACCACAATACCCAATAATACCCAATAATACCACAACAAGACATTTTCCCAACTCTCAAAATTGGGTAATTTTTGCCAATATACTGGTAATTATTGCCCAACAAACAGATATTAATTAAACTACAATTGGTAGTTTACCAACTACAGAAGAACCAACTTTGTTTCCGAAACAAGACATTTGCCAACAACCTACACACTTACACAAAACACAAATTTGTCGATCCTTAATACAGTCCAGCCAAACCTGCCATCTCCCCCGAATTTCAGGGGGAACTCTCACCGTCGGGCTCCGCCTATACAAATTATTGCAAATGTCAATCAAGCTGAAGCAAATCGTGTGTGTGTGTGTGTGTAATTGGGTTTACAGACGTGTATCAATCAGATATGATTATTTACGTCTGGGGACCGACCTTTAACGTCACCATCCGAAAGATGTGACTCGATCAGTCTCGAACCTGGGTCTGCTGAATCAGTTTAACTTCCACTGGTAGCTGGATTACAGGCGCACGCCACATCGTGGCCGATTAAGCTTTACAAAATAGATTTCTTTAAATTAGTTTAAAAACCGCAGTGAATATTGAATATATATTTGAATGAATCAAATCTTCGACAAACACCGTGCACCTCTAAGCTCTGGAAGTTTTCATTCACGGCCACTGCACACATGCACATGCAGCACACATGCATTCGCTAACATCGCGATCCCGGGCGCGTCTTTTTTTTTGTAACCAGCCTAGGCAGAAACCCCTTTTTGAAGACTTTGAAACAGACTACAAGTATCGGATTGTATTTTCTAACCCTAACCCTAACCCTAACCCTAACCCTAACCCTAATAAGCAAAAGAAAATTCGTAATATGATCTTCTGCCGAGGTTCGAACTCGTGATTCCTTCACCAAGAGAGGACTGGATTATCCGATTGCGCCACACAGAACAGTTGCTCGATGCCCTTGCTCGTTTTATTATATAGCTAAAATTCGTTTTCATGAATATTCATGCCGATTAGTCT